>JAJAGP010003743.1:0-65564 GCA_025084515.1 Ancistrus triradiatus | reverse complement strand
GGGTCCCTTTTTGAGTCTTGGTCCTCCCAAGGTTTCTTCCTAGAACTAGGGAGTTTTTCCTTGCCACTGTCGCCCTAGGCTTGCTCAATTTGAGATTGGACGTAGTTATTAGGAGATAATCTAAACCTGTAAAGTTGCTTTGAGACAATGCTCCATTGTAAAAAGCGCTATATAAATAAATCTGACTTGACTTGACTCTGCATCATATCAGCCAGCTCTCTACCTTTCCCTGTCATCGTCCCTACATTTAGGGTTGCTACCCTCAGTGCTGTATTCTTTCCGCTCCTGATTTCTCTCTGTCACCTCACATGCTTCCCTCCTCTTCGTCTTCGGCAAACAGTAGTCCAATTTCCGCTGGTACCCTGTTTGCTACCAGTACCAGTGGCGGTCGTTGTTTTACACCGGATGCCCTTCCTGACGCAACCCTCACCATTTATCCGGGCTTGGGACCGGCACTAAAAATACCCTGCCTGAGAAATCTAGCGGCTGGTTTGTAGTAACTACCTCATATGTATTAACATTGTCTCTGATAAGATTATATACTCATACATACATAGACAACTATAGATTAATTATGGTTTTACATTTTTTTTTTGTGATTTTTGCCATTTATTGCATTTAATAATATTCTCATTCTTTTTGGAAATTATTTTTCTGTGTGAGACTTCATCAACTTAGAAATGATTTCATTGGCAACTGGCAGAGCTCAAATGCGATATAGAAGGTGAATTTAAAGTGTTTATATTTGCTTCAAATTAACTGGTTTACAGTCGCTATAGAATCAACCTCATATGACCATGTGAATAACATTACTGCAGGAAATAAGCTATTGTAAAGGTGGTAATACTCCTATTCACATTTCTGGAAATAGGTTGAAGCTGATACTTAAGATTTTTGCTGGTGCTTAAGCTTGTGTTGAAGCTGATTCAAGCTTGGGTTGGAAAACTTGCAGTACAGAAGGAGTTTTTTGACCTAAAAGTTACAGCTGTGTCAGTGTGGTCACAATCATATAGGACTGAGCAAAGTGATTTCACCAGAGCCTGGATTGTACTTCAAGCAGTGGTGCTTAATGATGTCACAGCTGATGTGTGTCCTGTGACGCTCGCTTTGCAAAACACTACAACCCATGTGGCGATTTTAATAATTATCATCTGTGTGAAGAGGTTTAAAGGTAGTTAGCCCTTAGCATCTTTTGGTTTTTAAATGTTGAGTAACCAGATTAGATGTATGCAAAAATAAAACTGTTTTGAGCATACATACATACATACATACTAAATATGAATATGTTTTGTACTCTCAAATGAAACTGTCTGTGAAATTAGAGTTAACATGCTTACTGGAAATCCTATTTCTATGTCAGAGTTAAATACAAATCCACTTAAATACAAGATCACTGGCAACTGGCTGAGCTCATTTCAGGTAAAGAGGCTGGTTTCAGTGTTAAAGTAAAGAGTTTGATTAGATTGTTGTAGATTAGTTTTCCTGATTCTTTAGCCACAAAGAATCGTGTAGGTTAGAAAGGTTTGAAGTTTAAAGCCTTCTGAAGGTCAATGATAAATTGGAGAGTGGCCAGAATTCCAGAGATAACTAAAGTGGAGCAAGAGTGCCCTTTGACATTCCTAGAATGTAATTCAATTTTCCAAACCATGATTATTTGTCCGATAAGATGTGTTTTTTAATGTGTTCATATGGTGAATTATGTTAGAACAAAGAGTAGCATTATAACATAAGATACTTTTGGTAAGGTAAGGGGGCTACTCGAGCTTGTTTATATTTCATAATAAAATTAAAATGATTATTGAGTAAATTGTTGGATGCTCTTAGTCTGGAGTAGTACAATGAAACGGTTATGCCAATACAATACTTTTATTGAAGAATGATAGTAAATTTAATAAAAGTACAGTCAGAGACATTTCGAGTGCTATAGAATTACAGTGTAAAATAAATTCATACATCATCCAGTCATTGTTATTTTAATAAAGTTTGATTCAGATAATTGTTTCTTACGTCTACACACCTGTATTCTAAATGATTATGACCCTTAACTAACTAAACCCATTAAAAGTTAAGCATGTATACCCACCCATTAAACAGAGATTGGATATCTGTACAATCTTCAGAGAAGGATCAGGATGATCAGGAGATCCATTAATCATCATCTTCAATCACTCTAGAACCTATTCACATTAAACAAAAGATCACTAGGTGAAAAACTGACCCTGTGTATCAGCACCAAAGATCTAATTAGCTACAGCATTACAGCACTGTATAATGTACTAATGGTTAATAAGAGACTGGTAAATAAAATCAGCAGACTTACAGCAATTTAGACCAGAGCGCCAGTCTGGAATCTTAAGTCCAATCAAGATGCAAGTGGTCTCATAGGCCTGAACAGCAGAACAGATAATTTCTCTTTTTGTATAAGAACACAAGTCATACCCACAGGAAGTGAAGTATGGCTCAGGGTCGATATGGACTTGGCATTGCTTGAAGGGTCCACTGGTTCTGGTGATGATGCTACAGAGTTTAGAGTACTCCTGTTTCTTTGGGCATTTCTTATGATCAGGGAGCAGGTTGTTGGCACCACATCTAGAAAGAACAGTGGATAGAAATTAGTAACATGGAAGAGTGATCATGCGAAAGATTTGGTGCATATGCCTATTAGACTGTAATAAAAATCATGAAAAAACATGCACTGACTAAAGGTGTTTGATTTAACAGAACACTTTAGAGGTAAAATTTAAATAACATCATATATCAATACCCTGGAGTACTGATGCTCAATTTCCAGCTTTTTCCAAAAGCAGTATCATCAGGTGCAGGGGCTCCGCCCGGCATGACCTTATCATCTGCAGGATTTCCATTGTTGTTGCCACACATTCCACAAACTGACCCTCCAAAGCTTGGACCCAGTCTCACCAATAGAGTCATGATACCATCAAAGTAGACCATGAGCTCATTGGAAGCTTTCACAACCACAAACGGTTGCTCATAGTAAATTTGTGCAAGTTTGCCGATTTGATGAGGAAATTTGTGCACTCTCTTAACATCAACCTGCAAAGAAATAAAGAATCGAAGTGGTGGGTCAGATAATCATCACATAGCTCTGAATGTAAGAGCAGGGTGGCACGGTGGTGTAGGGGTTGGCACTGTCCCCTCACAGCTCTGAGATCCTTTGTTCAATCCCGTCCCTGGGCCCTGTCTATGTGGAGTCTGCATGGAGTTTTCTCTGGGTACTCTGGTTTTCTCTCACATTCCAAAGACATGCTTGTTAGGTTAATTGGTGTTTCCAAAGTGGCCTTAGTGTGTGTGTATGAGTGTGTGAGTCCGTAGGCCCTACAATGGATTGTTCCTGCCTTTTGCCCTATGTTCTCGGCTAGGCACCGACATTCCTATGACATTTACCAGAATTAAGTGGATAAGACAATGAATGAAAGAATATAAGAGCATAAGCAGTTTTAATACCTTCACGTTTCTTTCTGTTGAATGGTAATACGTGTCTGCTTTCCTCCTTGAGATAGCCAAACGTCCACTTCAGACACAAACGACACAAACGAAATTTTAGTCCCTTGTCACTGCTGTTCACACAGGACTCGGAAATCACATATGAACAAGAGCCCTGAAAAATATTTTTTAAAATCACCTGTTAGAAATAAAGTTCTGTATGAAATGTTCAAACCATTTAACAATCTTTCAAATACATGTTCATGTTTCTTGCATAAATAGCTATTTGGTTTAGTTTATAACATGAATATTTATTATTAATGAAAATAAATATATTTTTGTACAACACAATCCGTAAACAATGAGTCCTTGCCTGAAAATGAGCTAGAGCTCCATCAAAGGTGAAGTAATGGGGATCACCCGACACCATGCATGTGGATATTGGACTGTAGCAGCCAAGACGTCCATTCTGGATCTTACACTCCTGGGTGGGAGTGCAGGATGTAGAGATACACTGCACAACATTGCCGGCAGAGCACTTGCACTTTTGAGTACATCCTTCAGTCCAAAATTTCTCACCAATCTGCAGGAGCAAATCATAAAGGATCTACTGAGAATGTGGAATATATATGAATATCAGGATGTGTATGGAAAATAAAAGAAACCTTTTAACCATTCAATTCCATGTTGGGAAAATTATCTGTAGTAGAGTGTTGACCTGAGAAACTTAAGGGCATGTAAAGAGTAATCTAACTCTTAACATGCCTGAACCTTGAACCTCTAGACTAGATTTTAAAAATGGTGTAACATTATTGAGATCTCACCTGAAAACAGAATCCATTGTACCAACACCCACATTGTGCTGCTGGTACACAGAGTCCTCCACTCCTCACAAAGCCATCATTACAGAAACTGCCCTCTGTACATGATCCCTGACATATGGCAGCAACACTCCTGGTACAGGTATGACCACAGTCTGTACCACAAAGCTCATAGTGGCTGTTCATGGGTCACTGCATACCTGAAAGTTGAGGCAAACACGTACCAGAAAAAGAAATACATTTATAGTGGTTCTTGACAGTTTATGAACCTTTTAGATGTTCTGTATTTCTACATAAATCTGAGTTAAAAATCATCAGATTTAAACAGAAAAGCCCTAAAAGTAGATAAAGATAACCCCATTAAATAAATTACATAAAAGTAATATACTTTGTATATAATGATATAACGATGATATATAACAGTTCCACTTACTGCAGGATGTGCTGTCTCTCCAGGGATTCATAGTAACACCAGCAGACTGGCAGGCACTGACATAGGTTTGTATGGAACGACACAGTACATCCTGACTGTTCCCATTTATGCAAACATCAAATACACAGTCTTTAAAGTAGATCTGAGGATCCACTTTGGAATGACATACACTGAAGGGACCCTGGCTGTTCCTGATGATGTCACACATAGACTGTGCTGTAGTTTGGTCTGAGCAAGATGAACAGGAGTCTCCACATCCATCATTGCATGATGAATCATTCTCAACTTTCCAGTCAGCTCCAAACATTGAAGCTGAAGAAGCCTGAGCACCAGAGCGTGTAAGGAAGTCATCGTTGCTGTTACCATTGTAGTTACCACACAGACCACATGTAGCTCCGCTGTAATTTCCTGGAACGGTGATTCTCACCACTGAAGAGCCATCATAGCTCACACTTAGACCAAAATCAGTGGTAACAAAAATTGTGTTCTGTCCATTGGAGTAAACAGACAGACTACCAGAGGCAAGTAGAGCAGGAAGGTTCCTGGTTTGACCATCAATCTGGATGATAAAGAAAATGTAATCAGTCTCCAGTCATTGTATTATTACAGCATTATCAGTCAAATTCTCTGGATGTCTTTGTAAAGAAAAACAAACATTTAGACCTTGCATCATCTTATCATTCTCTCTTCAACTAAAAATATATACTATTATATTAATATGACCTACCTGGACTGTGTCGTGCATGTTGCGTGAAATGTGCACCAGATGTCCGAAAACATTAACATAGACTCCAACAGTGACTGATACTTGGGCTCCTTTTAAAGCTTCATTTTGTCCAATCACTTCAAAGTATGTCAGGCCCAGTGTGGTATTACATACAGTTGCTAGTACGTATCTGCATGTGCCCTGGAAGTCAAATCTGAGTATCAAAAGTGGTGTAGTGGGGGTCACCGGTTCCAGTGCAATTTCCGAATGGAGGATCTTGGCAGCTGTACATGCCACTCTCAGCTTTGCATTCTTGAGGGGAAGTGCAAGAGTCTGAGGTGAGCTGCAGGACCTGGTTGGTGCAGGTCCATTTCTGCTGGCAATTGTCTGTCCAGTATGGAGCACCCTCTGGCACTGGATTACCTGTTAGAATGAAACAGTTCAGTAAGAATGATTCAAGTGTGTTATTATACTAAGCTTTTAATGGTCCAAACGACAAATCATTGGTCAGGAACTGAGCAAGAACTAAGAAAATGTCCTCCTGAGAGCTGCGAGATCATTTGAGTGCATGTCCATCAGGATGATTTGGTCTGATCAGAATACAGATTTGAACCCTCAAGTGAGCTGTGATACTAAGCTTTTAATGGTCCAACGACAAATCATTGGTCAGAAACTCAGCAAGAACTAAGAAAATTCTGAGAGCTGTGAGACCATTTGAGAACAAGTGCATCAAGCTCATGATTTGAAATTTCAGACTACAGATTTGAACCTTATAGAGAATATCTACTACAACATATTTTTATAAACTAAAAATGTTCATAAGCTTATCCACAATATTTAAACATTTCAGGAAAGCAAAGGAACAGGTTATTCCATACAGAGTCACTTTATCTATGTATTCAATTCTCATTAATTTCTTGACCAATTATTTGCTGTTGAGACCAGTAAGGGGTTCATATTTTGCAATTTTGGGTTTTGCAGCCATTTGCTCAAAAAAAAGTGTGTGTATGTGTGTGTGTACAGCCCCAAATCAGTTGGTATTGGTAAAGTTTGTTTACTGAAGGGCTGTAGGGAGAGTGATATAATAACAAATGTCTGTAGGCAACAGTGTAGTATGTTGGAGGTTCCTTACACATTTGGGGCTGTATTTTAGCATTCGAACTTTGAAGGCTATTTCCCCACACCTGGCTAAAGCTTTTGCACAGAAGTGTATATAGCTTTTTTTTTCTAATTTTGCTTCATTTCATGTGACCGGAATTGACATTACCCAGATAGTGACACCGGTTTCCCAGATCTACACGTTAGGCCCATCGCCCTGGAACAGCAACATTTGTGCTGGTTGGAAAATTGACATAGCTGTAACTTAAAGACCCAGGAAGTGAGAAATAGTCACTGGTAGGACGTTTCGTGGTGTAACCAGCCTAGTGATGACAACAAAGAAAATTAAAGAATTGATTTTCATATGGCTTTAGAATTAGAAGCGTTTAATGGACTATGATGATTACAGTATGCTTACCTGTACGTTAAAATTAACCGAAGGAGTGCCATCATAGTTGAATACAACAAATGAAAGTTGGCCATTTGTAATCAAAACTGCTTGGACAGTTACGACCTGAAAGAAAATCATGCACAGAAATGAAGCTAAAAGGTGTACTTTATATTGATGAGTTTAAAAATGTGCATTTTAGAGAAGCTGCCTAGAAAAATTTTATTAAGGTTATTGGTTAAGCAGCCAAGCAGTAAAAAATAGATAGACAGACAGACAGACAGACAGACAGACAGATAGATAGATAGATAGATACTTTATTGATCCCAGAGGAAAATTCAAGGTGGTCTCAAAATACAAAAAAAGTCTTTACCGAGATGGAGCCAGAGTAAGGAACATAAAGTCATGTTGCTACAAGGACAGTAGTAGCGCTGAAGGTCAGCTGAGGGAAGTACTGGTTTATGTCTTGTGTAGCTTTTGTGAGAACGCTGCCAGAAGTGTATTGCTGATATGAAATTGTTCCAGAATTGATGTTGGACAAGTCAGTACAGTATGGAGCAATCATGTCCTCAAAGGAAAATGAAGAAAATGGACCACAAATGCTGTCTGCTGATGGTGCAGTAAAGGTGATGTGTCCATTGATGTTCACCTAGAATAAAATTAGATTAAACATGATTTAAATGGGATATATCATGTAAAACCTACTTTTCTTTGCTTGTTTATATACATTTCGGTATTTTGAGTGCCTACCACCCCATGCACTTTGAAATCAGACAAACCAAGTCATTTGTCCTTTGTAGTCTACCTAGGTCTGAAAACATGGGATTGGAGTGGCATATTGGATTCCTATCTCACACACAGGCTCATTATAAATATAGCACTGCCCATCTGAGTATCTCCACTTCAAAACATAATATCATTAAAAGATTCCGAGAATCCAGAGAAATATCTGTGTGCAAAGGACAAGGCTCAAAACCAACACTGGATGGATGTGACCCTCGGGCCCTCACACATGACTGCAAAAAAAACAGATTTGTCAGCTGCACATTGCACCACATCCCAAAGGTGCTCCGTTGAATTGAGACCTGTTGAGTGTGGAGGCCATTTGAGTACAGTGAACTCATTATCATGTTCAAGAAACCAGTTTGAGATTATTTGAGCTTTGGGACGTGATACATTATCCTCTGGAAGTAGCCATCAGAAGATGCTACATTGTGCTCATAAAAGGGTGCATATGGTCAGCAACAATACTCAGGTATTTTGTGGGGTTTAAATGATGCTCAGTTGATATTAAGTGGCCTAAAAATTGTGCCAAGAAAATAACTCCCACACCATTAAACCACCCCAGCAGCCTGAACTGTTGGTACAAGGCAGGATTGATCCATGCTTTCAAGTTTATGCCAGATTCTGACCCTACCATCCAAATGTTTTTCCAATCTACTATCGTCCAGTTTTGGTAAGCTCATGTGAACAGCTGTACCTAACGTAGTGGTCTGTGAGTGTATGTATAGAATTTTCTAACATGTTGCTGGTATGTATTTTACGTTGTCTTTGTGCTATTTTCAATCAGTTATACAGTTTAAATGATTGTTGCCTTCTGTTTTTATTCACATTTCCCCAGTGTTTTGGAAGTCAGGTTGTAGTTTGTTAGCTGAATATCTGTAAGATGAACTGGAGCATGGAGCATGTCATAGACATTTCAATAAGACCCAGGGAGCTGTGTTATCTTGTGGAGAAGGGCTGTGAATGTCTCACCTTTAAAACTCTGTTGCAGCCCTCATCAATCATTGTTAAGGAAAGATTACAAATATCAGAAGTGTTTACAGTTATATGGTTTTATGTTTTCTTGTGTGAATCCGTAGTTTTTAGGTGAGCTAGTCAAAATATGCAAAAAGTAAAATGTACTCACATATACTTGGTTGTATGCTTTTCCAAAATGGAGAAATCGGTCCTGAAGTGTGATAGCAGGTGAACTTCCATTATCACTCTGGAGATTTTCTGTGTCCCCGCTTCCAAATGGGTAGAAGTTAGCTGGAAAGTGTCATTGTTAAACTTCAGATTGACGTTTTATTTTTTTTCCTAATGAGAAACCTTTTTTTATTATCTTTTAATTTGGCTTTTCCTGTCCTGACCTGGCTTAACTTTATTTGATTTAACTAAAGAGTTTACAAAACTCATGGTTATTCTTTGCTGTTCTTGACATTCTCAATGATTCTCTTTGTCATTATTTTGAATCATTAAGCTTTTCTAATTCCACTGACATTTAATTTAAGAGCATTACACATTTAATCAAAAATCAAGTTTAAAATTTATGTTTAATGAAGTAATACTCTGCCCCCTGATGGTGAACTTAGCTTCCTGTGGATGTCTGATTGACTGAGTCCCTTGATGTATTCAAACGGTGACCTTGCTGAGAGAACGCTGAGAGAACGCTGAGAGAACGCTGAGAGAACGCTGAGAGAACGCTGAGAAGAACTGATGACGGAGAATTGCGAGGGGATCTGGCAACCCAGAACCTGATCTGCGGTTGCACACAGGAACGCCCGTTTCGTGATGCATAGCAGCTTTTACCTTTGATATATTTTAATTCCCGACGATTCCTGTATCTTTCTAATTTCTCCCCTCCCCCCCGATTCCCGGCATCTGTAATCTTACTATAAATCATCTTATATCTATTATGTTTTTTACAAACATCTCTTAACAAATTAAATCATTTATTAAATTTATTTCTCGTAACCGGCGATTTAAGATATATATTTTTTTTTTTGCCGTCTAATTAATAATCGTTAATTTTAGTAACTTTACAGGTATAAAAACCACAAAAAAATAACGGCTTGTGGTTTGCAGTAGTTTTAAGCCATTAGCTTAATAACCAGAAAGTTTGCGTCTTCCCTTCGCATGTTAGTATGGTTGGTTTTTTTTTTTATAAACTTTTTTTACAGTCCCTTTCTTTTTTTTTTTTTTTAGGTCTTTTTCCTTCTTCAGAGGTAGAGTGTGTTTTTTTAACTTTTTTTACAGTCTTTTCCCCACTTCCTTTCTGAGACTTATTAGTTTTTTTTTTTAGTGACGTTTGTGTGTTGACCTTAACTGTATTAACGCTTTAATCGAGCCATTTTTTGCATTGGACCATCGGCTGAAGCTGAACCCATATCTTCACTCGAAAAGAGGCACCCCACAACACCAACCACAAGCTAAGGTACCTTTAATTCATTAATTGTTAAAATAACATGGCTTCTGCTGTGCGTGTTCCCTGTGCCGAGTGTGGCATGTTTAGCATATTCTTCCCTCCGTCATTAGTGTTAAATTTTTACTTGTGATAGGGTATAGGCTTTTGTAGCCAGTTATGACGGAGAAGATTTGTAGTTTTTAGAGGCGCGCGCATCCAAGACATTAGAGAAGGCTAAGCCTTCAGCTCCTAGCTTTAGCAGATCTGGATGCGAAAGGCGAAGTTAGAGCCCCGCAGAGTCCTTCGCAGCAGGGCAAGTGGGTTGACAGTTCGGCGACGGTAGTCGTAAGGCTAGTCCAACACGAGAGCACCACTCTTTACCTGTTTCACGTGTCCAACAGGTTTGCCCCTCCTCAGTGAAACACCCCCACTGAGCAGCCTGTTGAAAGAGCTCCTGGTCATAGGTTGACTCTATCTTACGACAGACCAAGCGTGAAACCCTTGCTACCCCCACATAGGGACCACCCAGCAGCTAGTAGTTCTCTGTATCCCCCGGGGAGCCAGAGTGTCCGGACATTGTAACGAGTCCCTTAGTGAACTCGAGAGCCGCAAGATTTTTCTCTCTCTAGGATAAGTTTTGGTTCATGTAGGGGCTAATGAACGCCTTCGTCAGTCAGATGGTTTTACTAAGGCCCCTAATTTTTTGTAGAGGTGGTTAGCGAGGCGAAGGCGATGTTCCGATGCTGTAGTGTGCTCTGGTGGCCCCATCCCCAATGCGGCGATGGTGACCAAGCCTACAAGGCAGGTTATGGTCGCTGAACTGGCTGGCTGTCCAAGTGGTGCTCTGAAAACAACGTATATTACTATATAGACAACTGGACAGCCTTTGAGGGTAAAGCCTGGCCTTTTAGGATGGGACGGTGTCCATCCCACTCGGGAGGGTGCTGCTCTCATCTCTCCCCTGCAACATTGCCCCATAGTCTTATGGCCCCCGATTGGTTAGGGGCTGGGGCTGACTATCCAGAGCAGGGGTCAGGCAGCAGACAGACCGGCTTAAACCAACTGTCTGCTGGTAGCCATTGCACCCGTCACCCAGAACCCAAATTATTGAAACTGTGTCTGTTACCCGCATCTGCCCTAAACGTAAACGCGTCTCTCTCAAAAAGTCTGTCTGTTTTAATAACCTCATTAGTATAAACACAGATAGCTGCCAAAGAAATAAAAACATTAGACTAAAGCTAGGATTACTTAACATTAGATCACTTTACAAACAAAAGCAGTGATTGTAAATGAATGATACTGATAAACACAACTTACACGCTCTCTGTCTCACTGAAACTTCTGGATTAGACCTGATGAATATTTAGCCTTAAATGAAGCCTCACCTCCTGGATACAGTCACGCTAATCGCCCCTGGTCCACATGGTTTCGGGGGGGGAGGCGTAGCCACATTTTTGACAAAGAGTTAGGTGTTACAGCTAAATCCTATTTACAAGGCTAATTCTTTTGAAATACTGGATTCTTAATGTGACTGATCCCTCGTTATGGAAAAGTCAAAACCACCACACTTTTAAGCTTATCACTATTTACCGCCCGCCTGGTCCCCCGCTATTCAGAATTTTCTTCAGGAATTTGCTAACTTTCCTTCCTGCTTACTACTGTCAAACAGATAAGGCTTTAATTGTAGGTGATTTCAATATTCACTTTTTGACAATGAGCAGGGATCAACTTAAAATTGCTTTCGAGTCCATCTTAGGAACCCATGGGTATCACTCAGAATGTGATGGGACCAAACCACCGCTGTAATCATACTTTAGATCTAAATATTAACATTTGGTATCAATATAGATAACCTTGATGTTTTTTTCCCACAAAGTGATTCGATTTTCAGATCACTATCTTTTAGTATTTGAGCTATCTCTAATAAGAAAAATCCTTCTGCCTCGTTATCACACCAAGCGCACTATCACATCTGCTACTCCAGCTGCGTTTGATTAAAAACCTACCAGACTTGAAATTTAATACACTACAGAGAATCAATCATCTTGATTGTGTAAATGACCCCCCAATTAGATTGTGTGCCTTCGCTCAACCCTGCACACGACTGCCCCTGCTAGGGTTCAAAAACGTAATTAGGGAAAAAAGGCCTTAGCACCATGGTATGATGACCACACACCCGTACCTTAAAAGCAAAGAACACGACATTTTAGAAAGCGCAAGTGGAAACATAGTAAATTTGGGAGGTGTTTAAGATTGCTTGGAGGGACAGCATGGCAGAGTATAAGCATACCTTCACTAAAGAATACTTTTCTCTTCAATCATAGAGAAAAATAAGAATAATCCAAGATTTCTCTTTAATACAGTCTCCAAATTATAAAAAAAAAAAACCCTACCAGAAAGTGATTCTAACGTTCTGTGTTTGAATTTTAACAGTAATGATTTCATTGACTTTCCTTTAGTGATAAGATAGAAAAAACATTAGGCAATCAAACTCGATGCTCATCACATCAATCCAAAACTATTCAGCAACCTTCCAGATTGCAGCACTAGCGAAGACATCTGTTTTAAATGAGCTGTACATCAAGACTAGAATCTTTTACCCCAATTACTTAATACTGAAACTATCCGCACTGATCAGCTTCGTCTAAGTCATCAACATGTTTATTTAGAATCCAATTCCTACACGTCTACTCAAACAAGTATTACCTAGTGTTTATAGAGCCAGTGTTAGCTATTTTAAATTCATTCCTTACCTTTAGTTTATGTGTCCAAATCCTTTAAGTCTTGCTGTTTTGTCAAACCACTTGACTTGATTAAAAAAGCCAATCTTCTTGACCCCTTGTGTGATATCTTCATTTATAGACCAATTTAAAATCTACCCTTTCTGTCCAAAATCTTAGAAAAACGCTGTCTATCAGCAAAGCTCTGCAGTTAAACCTCCAAAGGAATGAAATTTATGAAACATTTCAGTCTGGCTTCAGGCCCCATCATAGTTTACTGAAACAGCATTAATTTAGGGTACTAAATGACTTGTTAATGTCCTCAGATAAGGGATGTGGTTTCTTTTTCTTGTTCTGTTAGATTTAAGTGCAGCATTTGAAACACTATAGATCATGATGTTTTTCACTAAACACAGACTAGAAAATACTGTAGGTATTAAGGGAATCAGCACTTTTCTTGGTTTAAATCCTAACTTAAAACTGAACCGGTACCAGTTTGTTCATATAAATAATAATCTAAGGTCTAAGCTCTCAAAAAGTGAAGTATGGCGTGGCCTCAGGGGTCAGTGCTTGGCCTGCTTTTATTTCTCTCTGTACATGGCTAACACTAGGCCCAGGCTCAGTTATTCGTAAACATGGCATTAGTTTCCACTGCTATGCAGATGATACACAGCTGTACATATCAGCCAAACCTAATGACAGCCTTACAATCAACAACAAAATTGAGGACTGTGTAAAGGAAATAAAAGATTGGATGTTATTTAATTTTTCTCTTACTTAACTCAGATTAAAAACTTGAGGTTCTAATTAGTGGGGACCCAAAGGCTGTGAGAGACAGGTTGGCTACATCTATCCTAAATCTAGATGGCTGTCCAGTATTTAATTGCCCGCGTCCGTCTGTAAAAAAAACTTAGGTGTCAAATTTTGCCTCAGATCTCTCCTTTGATGCGCACATTAAGCAGCATCACTCGAATTGCTTTTCTTCAAATTACCCATAATAATATCGCTTAAACTTAGAAATATCCTCTCTTTTAATGATGCAGAAAAACTTGTTTCATGTCGTTATAACCTCAAGGTTGGATTACAGTAACGCCTTTACTTACTGGATGCTCTAGTAAATCTATAAATAAACTTCAGTTTAGTTCAGAACACAGCTGCCCGAGTGCTAACTCGAAACTAGAAAAATTTTGATCATATCACTCCTGTTTTCTATAATCACTGCACTGGTTACCAGTCAAATTTCGCATTGATTACAAAATACTTCTTTTTAACTTATAAAGCTCTACATGGCCTGGCCCCACATTATCTGAGTGAAACTCTTAGAGTTTTACAATCCAACCTCGTCTACCTTTGTTCACAGGGTGCAGGACTTCTTTTAGTTCCTAGAAATTAAAAAAGTCACAGCAGGGGGGGAAAGTCTTTCTCATACATGGCCCCCAACTAATGGGAATAAAACTTCCCACTTTTTTTTTTCGTTCGAGATTCAGACACTGTCCAAAGTTTTAAGTCCTAGGCTTAAAGACCATACTTATTTACACAGGTTTTTTTTTGACTAGATTTAGACCGGATGCATGGTTTGGGTCACTGGGGCCGGAGTCTGGAGTCATGTCTGACCTGCCTGCCTTGTCCGCTAGCCCGGGGAGTGTCGAGTGGGCGGTCTGGCTGAACTGGGCTTCGGTCCTCGTGATCTTGAATCGTGCATCCTTTGCCTTAGGAATAAGGGTAGAGCTGGGGGGTGCATAGTCAAAGAGTCTTATGGTGATCAGAGACGTTGGGTTGCTGGCTTCTGCCTCCCCGTCGGGTTGCCAATGTCTCATGTGATCCCTCTTGTCTTGTGTTTTCCTACCAGTTTCTCCCTCTTTCTAGCTATGGTGCTATAGGTAATGCTGCCGGGGTTCTCATGCTACACTTGGCATCAGTGATTGACATGGCATCAGTGATTGTTAATAGACACTGTGCTCTTAATCAATAACTAATTACATTTTCTGTTTTCTCTCCGAGCTGTGTTCCGGTATTCCAGACCCACACATGATGTTCATCTGCTGGAGCTCCACTCAAGCTGCTTCCGTCATCAGCTCCAGCCCCAACATACCCGAACCACTTAATGTCCATGTGCAAACTTCACATTTTATTTTAACTTTGACTCCCTGACTTTAGTTTCGCTCTTAGATTTATCATCTACGCCGCCCAAGGAGGTTGGGTCCCTCTTTATATAAACATAAATATTTAATACTATATAAATAAATCTGACTTGACTTGACTTGACTTTTAATAACCTCATTAGTAAAAACACGGATAGCTCCCAAAAAAATAACAACCTTAGACTAAAGCTAGGATTACTTAACATTAGATCATTTACAAACAAAGCAGTGATTGTAAATGAAATAATCACTGATAAACGCTTACACGCTCTCTGTCTTACTGAGACTTGGATTAGACCTGATGAATATTTAGCCTTAAATGAAGCCTCACCTCCTGGATACAGTCATGCTAATGGCCACTTTCCTAATGGTCGGGAGGGGGGAGGCATAGCCACAATTTTTGACAAAGAGCTAGGTGTTACAACTAAATCCCATTACAAGGCTAATTCTTTTGAAATACTGATTCTTAATGTGTCTGATCCATCGTTATGGAAATCAAAACCACACTCTTTTCAGCTTATCACTATTTACCGCTCTCCTGGTCCCTATTCAGAATTTCTTCAGGAATTTGCTAACTTTCTTTCCTGCTTACTGCTGTCAACAGATAAGGCTTTAATTGTAGGTGATTTCAATATTCACTTTGACAATGAGCAGGATCCATTTAGAATTGCTTTCGAGTCCATCTTAGAATCCATAGGTATCACTCAGACTTCTTTCAATTACGTAATATCGCTAAACTCAGAAATATCCTCTCTTTTAATGATGCATAAAAACTAGTTCATGCGTTTATAACCTCAAGGTTGGATTACTGTAACGCCTTACTTACTGGATGCTCTAGTAAATCTATAAATAAACTTCAGTTAGTTCAGAATGCAGCTGCCCGAGTGCTAACTCGAACTAGAAAATTTGATCATATCACTCCTGTTCTATCATCACTACACTGGTTACCAATCAAATTTCGCATTGATTATAAAATACTTCTTATAACTTATAAAGCTCTACATGGCCTGGCCCCACATTATCTGAGTGAACTCTTAGAGTTTTACAATCCAACTCGTCTACTTCGTTCGCAGGGTGCAGGACTTCTTTTAGTTTCTAGAATTAAAAAAGTCACAGCAAGTGGGGAAAGGCTTTCTCATACATGGCCCCCTGGCCCCCCCCCAACTATGGAATATACTTCCCACTTTCGTTTGAGACTCAGAAAACTCTCCAAAGTTTTAAGTCTAGGCTAAAGACATACTTATTTGCCGCAGGCTTTTAACTAGATTTAGACCAGGATGCATGGCTTGGGTCCAACTGGGGCCGGAGTCTGGAGTTCCCATGTCTGGCCTGCCTGCCTTGTATGCTTGCCAAGGAGTGTTGAGTGGTCGGTCTGGCTGAAACTTGGGATTTGGGTCCTCGTGATCTTGACTCGTACATCCTAAGCCTTAGAATAAGGGCAGAGCTGGGGGTTCATAGTCAAAGAGTCCTTATGGTGATCAGTGACGTGGGGTTGCTGTCTTCTGTGCCGCTCGTGGGGTTGCCGATGTCTCATGTGATCCCTCTTGGCCTTGTTACCTTCCAGTTCTCTCTCCTCTTTCTAGCTATGCTGCTGTAGCTAATGCTGTCGGGGTCTCCATGCTACACAAGGCATCAGTGATTGTTAATAGACACTGTGCTCTTAATCAATAACTAATTACATTTTCTGTTTCTCTCCGAGCTGTGTTCCGGGTACCAAGTTTCAGTTCAGCCCCACACATGATGTTCATCCGCTGCAGCTGCACTCAAGCAGCTGCTTCCGTCATATCAGCTCCAGCCCTCCTCATACCCGGCACCCGCGGCCGCTTAATGCCGATGTGGCATACTTTCACATTTTATTCGAACTTTGACTCCCAACAGACTTTAGTTTTGGCTCTTAGATTTATCATCTACCGCCGCCCAGGGGAAGGTTGGGGGTTCCTTTTCAGTCTTGGTCCTCCTAAGGTTTTTCTTCCTATAACACTCAGGGAGTTTTCCTTGCCACTGTCGCCCTAAGCTTGCTCAATTTGGGATTGGACGTAGTTATTAGGAGATAATCTAAACTTGTAAAGTTGCTTTGAGACAATGCTCCATTGTAAAAAGCACTATATAAATAGATCTGACTTGACTTGACTAAAATTATGACAAATATTATTTTGTACAAAGGAGACATGCTAGTGTTTCTGGTAAGAAAGAAATTTATTAAAGGAATTTATGTACTTAAAATGT
This sequence comes from Ancistrus triradiatus, assembly GCA_025084515.1. NCBI lineage: Eukaryota > Metazoa > Chordata > Actinopteri > Siluriformes > Loricariidae > Ancistrus > Ancistrus triradiatus. Next base: position 48,421 of record JAJAGP010003743.1, on the reverse strand, counting down.
AATTTTGTAAATGACAGACACAAAAAGTAAGCCCAGATGTTTCTAGATTTCTGAAGAATCATTGTGCAGGATAGAGAACACACTTTACACACGGTACAATAATGATTTTTCCAAGTCTGTCCTTTAAATGTAATCAAATTTCAGACATTTACTCTACAGAAATGAAGATAAAAAAATCTATCTGTATTTATTTATCTATCTGTATTTATTTATAAACTTAAAGAAACATGTTTAAAAAAGTATAGCATTTGAGTATTAAGCATATAAACTGATCCATTAAAACGAGAAGTGTGAAAAATCTTCAGAGAAGGATCAGGATGATCAGGAGCTTCAGAAATCCTCTTCATTCACCATAGAGCCTATTGACCTGGAAGGACAGAATCAGATCATTAGGGTGAACTGGGACTCTCTGTATTAGCATACGGAGGAATGGATGGAGAAATGGTGTAGTTGGATAGATGAATGGAGAGATAAATAGATACAGGGATGGATGGATAAATAATCTGGTAGTTTGATGGGTTTAAGAAACTTGAAATGTGTGGAAACAAACATGAAAGTGAGGGTAGCTTTCCCATTGTGAATGTTCACCTGAAGTCCAGATAAAAGGCCCCATGGAGATTGTGGCGGCGTCCACAGACCTGCCTGTTCTGAAATGCTGCAGATGATTTCGAGGATGACAGTTCTGCAACAGATGTAAAAGGATACAACAATGCTGGGTTTGGAGCCTTACATGATTCGATTTTACTTTTAAAAGCAGTGTATAAGTAACATTTTGAGATGTTTGGAGATATTTAAGAGTGGGTGGTGCTGCAGGAAAATGTTCATCCCATCATTAGGAGATCATCTACAGTGGTTCTACCAGCTTCAGTAAAGCAGTTCTGCTGGCGGGTAAGAAGACTGGTATTGCGTTCTGGATAATCTCAGGCATCAGTGAGCTTGTTCCACCCGCTTGCTCTGACCAGGATCACTGGGGGCTCCCGAGCTCATCATGATACTCTTTGTGTGTAGGCAGAATGTAGGTATATTTCTGCCTAAAAGTGCCCTAAAATATCATCAGATTTTCACACAAGTCCTAAAAGTAGATAAAGAGAACCCAGTTAAACAAATGTGACAAAAATATTAGAATTGGTCATTCATTTATTGAGGAAAATGATCCAATATTACATATTAGTGAGTGGCAAAAATATGTGAACCTCTAGGATTAGCAGTTAGCTTGAAGGTGAAATTAGAGTCAGGTGTTTTCAATCAATGGGATGACAATCAGCTGTGAGTGGGTACCCTGTTTTATTTAAAGAACAGGGATCTATCAAAGTCTGCTCTTCACAACACATGTTTGAGGAAGGGTATCATGGCATGAACAAAGGAGATTTCTGAGGAACTCAGAAAAAGAGTTGCTGATGTTCATCAGGCTGGACAAGGTTACAAAACCATCTCTAAAGAGTTTGGACTCCAGCAATCCACAGTCAGACAGATTGTGTAGAAATGGAGGAAATTTAAGACCATTGTTACCCTCCCCAGGAGTGTTTTGTGGACGGATGAGACCAAAATAGAACTTTTTGGTTTAAAAGAAAAGTGTTATGTTTGGAGAAAGGAAAACACTGCATTCTAGCATAAGAACCTTATCCCATCTGTGAAACATGGTGGTGGTAGTATCATGGTTTGGCCCTGTTTTGCTGCATCTGGGCAGGATGACTTTCCATCATTGATGGAACAATGAATTCTGAATTATATAAGAGAATTCTAAAGGAAAATGTGAGGACATCTGTCCATGAACTGAATCTCAAGACTACGTGGGTCATGCAGCAAGAGACCAAACCCTAAGCACACAAGCCTTTCTTCCAAAGAATGGTAAGAAGAAGAATAAAGTTCATGTTTTGGAATGGCCAAGTAAAAGTCCTGACCTTAATCCACTGAAAATGTGTAAATGTATGTAAATGTATGTAAATGACAGAGTATAATATTTTTGTGTCATTTGTGTAACTGGATTCTCTTTATCTACTTTTAGGACTTGATGATGTCTTAGGTCATGTTTGTGCAGAAATCTAAAAAACGCTAAAGGGTTCACAAACATTCAAGCACCACTGTACAATTAAAATTAGCCTTTTGTTTCCATTACATTATATTACCAAAAGCATTTGCTCATCTGTCTTCACACACATATGAAATTGAGTGCCATCCCATTCTTAATCCATAGGATTTCATTTGATGTCGGCCCACCATTTGCAGCTGTAACAGCTTCAACTCTTCTGGGAAGGCTTTCCACAAGGTTTTGCAGTGTGTTTCTTTGAATTTTTGACCCTTCTTTCAGAAGCTCATTTGTGAGGTCAGACACTGATATTGGACAAAAAGACCTGGCTAACTCTAATTAATTCCAAAGGTGTTCCACACAGGAGTCTGTGCAGGCCAGTCAAGTTCTTCCACACCAAACTCTCTCATCCATGTCTTTATGGACCTTGCTTTGTGCACTGGTGCGCAGTCATGATGGATCCCCAAACTGTTCCCACAAAGTTAGGAGCATGAAATTGTCCAAAATCTCTTTGTATGCTGAAGCATTAACAGTTCCTTTTACTGGAACTAAGGGGCTGAACCCATATTCTGAAAAACAACCCCACATCATAATCCCCCTCCACCAAACTTTACACTTGGCAACCACCAAACCCAGATTCGTCGATCAGATTGGCAAACGGAGAAGTGTGATTTGTCACTCCACTGCTCGACCATGGAAACCCATTCAATGAAGCTCTATATGCACTGTTCTTGAGCTAATCTGAAGGCCCCATGAAGCTTGGAGGTCTGTAACGATTGACTCTACAGAAAGTTGATGACCTCTTTGTACTATGCTCCTCAGCATCCGCTGACCCTGCTCTGTCATTTTACGTGGCCTACCACTTTGTGGCTGAGTTGCTGTCATTCGTTTCCACTTTGTTATAATACCACTGACAATTGACTGTGGAATGTTCAGTAACGAAGAAATTTCACGACTACACGGGTAGCATCCTATCATGGTACCACGCTCGCATTCACTGAGCTCTTGAGAGCAACCTAACATTAAATGCCCTAGGATTAGCAGCATTCTTTCAGAAATGTTTGTAGAAGCAGTCTGCATGCCTAGGTTCTTGATTGTATACATTTGTGGTCACGGAAGTTATTGCATCACCTGAATTCAGTGATTTGAATGGGTGAATGAATACTTTTGGCTATATAGTGTAACTCTCTCTGGAATCATGCAGAAACAATACCATGTTCACACAGTGAAAAATAATGCAAACAGCGCCCTGTAGTGGACCAAATAAAGTATTATGCTTGAGTCAGTTATTTAAATATACTGTATGTGTTTATATTTGGATATAAATGAACAGTGAGAACAACTTATGCTTAAATAATAAAATAATGCAGGAAATATGTATGAAATACATTGGATTGTAGTTGAGTTTTACATTTAAATCTTTTATATTTATTAAAATTTATTTTTTATCTATCTCACAGAGTCACAGTAGGCCAGCGATTAGTGCTCTCTCCTCGCAGCTTCAGAAACCCCAAGATTGAGTTCTAAATATGAATACCCACGTTTCCATAGTTTTCTCTTTATTTATTCAAATGCAAATGTTTTTTTATCAGTCTATATAACGAGTAACACGATACTTGAGTACATTTTTTTCAGAGATGTACAAGCTTACCACAGCACAGTTGTTGTCCCACCGAAGGCAAAGGTGAATGCGGCAGTGCAGGTAAACCTTGGGATGATTGCCATAAAACACGAACATTTTGAAGGAGAAACGACCAGTTGTGGATACTCCGTTCTCAATCATCTCCATAGTTCTGTCCTCCTTAGGACAGCTGAAAATATTTCCAATATTAAAAGTTTAATGTACCATCAGCATGAGATTTAAGAACAAGAATGATGCAACAATGGAACTTTAAACGTTAAATAAAACAGCATTTCCAAAGGAAGAAGAAGCAGTGAAAAACATCTCAGTCCAGCTCTGAAGCTTCTGTGCTGTTTGATCTGGGGACTGCCGATGAACTCACACTCTCATGCAACAAGTAACAGTCCATAACAAGGCTATCCAGCTTTGAATAAATTTAGTAACAGCAGAAAAATCTCCTTTGTTCTCACTTCCATACTCATAGTCAAGTCTTCCTTAGCATAAAAAATGAAAGTGATTTACCTATTAACAATGAGATTGAAGCGCACAGCAGAGTTCTCATCAGTCTCTGGAGTAGCCCAACATGAATCCATCACTGCAGAAATCTGGCGCCCGTCCACGCCCTGAACGTACACCTTCAAGTAGATCCGCTGGTTCAGCACTATATGCCCACTGCCGTTGTAAGAATGAATGAAGCTGGCTCAAACAAAGAGGAATTACTTAGTGGAAGCATAGTCATAATCACACGTTTATAATTCAAACACAGTTTGCCTATAAAAAACTCTTAACTCGTTTATGTCTGGTAGGGAAGAAGAACATCTCCATTACTCTGAAGACTATTGGGTCACAGAAGTGGCCAACACTACTAGGATGAGTGGAGGTTAAGTGTTTGGGGCTCCAGGTAATTCATTGGAAGACTGAGAGTTCTAAACCCAACTCTACCAAGCTGTTGCTATTGGAACATTGAGCAAAATCCTTAACTTCTTCTTCTTCCTTCAGCTGTTCCCATCAGGGGACGCCACAGCGGATCATACGTCTCCATCTTGCCCTGTCATGAACATCCTCCTCTGTCACACCAACCATCTGCATGTCCTCCTTCACAGCATCCAGAAACCTTGGCCGTTTCTCAATACCAAGTACGCAGTTCGGTTATTCTACAATTGGAACAGCAGCATACTTGGCTATGGAGACAACACGTTTTACTTTTTACACATAAATTAAATCCTAAAACATGTTGTATAAAGCCTGTCCGTGGTGGAAGAAGTGCTCATATCTTTTACTTTCCATTAAATAGTTTAATCTATGTGTAACAACGGACCGATTGCATTTAAGCATAAATAAAAACCTTCCCACACACAAGCGAGCACCAAACAAGTCTGAAGGGAATTCAATTCTGAACTTCAATTTATATCAGACAATTCAAATTTAGAATACAGGCTGAACAAATAATAAATATAATGCATAATAAATACATTAATAACTTTACGTCACATCTCCGAAATCATCTCAGCATTTTTTACTGTAAGCTCTATCTTAATAAACTGACCGCATAGTTGAATTTTAAACAACTACATTCTCGCCTAAAAAAAATCTTCATTTTGTGACACAATAACCGTATTACTTTAGAAATTATACATCCAGTTGGGAGTTCTCTCATCCACCATTACCGAGCTGGCAATGCATTGTGGGATATTTCGCTGTTCAAGTCCGCACAAGTCTGCTGTGATGCATCCTTGGTAATATGGGCGGATCGAGAACACATCCGGGGCTTTGGAGCGGACTTGGTTAGATGCGAACTTAGAAATGGAGACAGTACTTGTGCTACGACTGATGACGTTTCACAAGAATCCAAGCACAGAGAAGTACGCATATTGAGAAACAGCCCTTCCCTTTGGCCTTCCTCTTCTTCTCCTGCCTGGAAGCGCCATACTCAGCACGCTTCTCCCAATGTAACCCTCATCCCTCCTCTGCACATGCCCACACCATCTCAATCTTACCTGCCTAACTTTGTCCAAAACATCCTACCTGTGTTGTCCCTCTAATGAACTCATTTCTGATACTGTCCACTTTTTTTCACCCCTAAAGAGAATTGCAGCATTTTCATCTCTGCCACTTCCAGCTCCCTCTCCTGTCCTTTGTGTCAGTGCCACTTTCTCCAAGCCATACAACATAGCAGGCCTCACTACTGTCTTGTCCATTTTCCCTTTCATTCTGGCAGGTACTCTTCAATTCAAAACCACTCCTGCCACTCTACACCTCCCACTGCCTGCACTCGCTTCTTCACCTCTCTACCACACTCACCACTCAGCGCCCCCCCCATTCACGCACAGGTACTCAGTTTTACTTCTGTTAACTTTCATTCCCCTTCTCTCCAATGCATAAGCAAGATTCTTAACTACTCATTTTTAATGACCTCTGAATAAGAGCACCTGCCAAACAGTTTGCCTGGGTTGCCAAAAGGCAATCATGCAAACATTATTCAGTTGCCTTTATTTACATTTATGTTTACATTTATGTCATTTAGCAGACACCCTTATCCAGAGTTACTTACAATTGATACAGTCTTACAGTCTAAGCAATTGTGGCTTAAGGCCCTTGCTCAAGGACTCAACAGTGGTAGCTTGGCAGAGGTGGGTTTTGACCCATGGACCTTCCGGTCTGTAGTCCAGTACCTCTGTTTAATTTGTGATATCATTGTAAAGCGACCTTGGGTGTTGTGAAAGGCACTATATAACTGCTATGTATCATTATTATTATTATTAATGTGATTTACCAGTAATGCCTATGTCTTAGTCAAAAAAAAAAATCTGCTGCCTGACCCCAGCTCTGGATAGTCTGCTCCTAACTTACCCTACCATAAGACTATGGGCAGTGTTGCAGGAGATGAGAGCAGCACCCTCCCGAGTGGGATGGACACCGTCCCATCCTAAAAGGCCAGGCAAGGTTGTGCAATTGTCTATAAAGCCTATGTAGTTTTCAGGGCACCACTTGGACAGCCAGCAGTTCAGCAACCATAACCTGCTGTAGGCTTGGCCACCTGGGGATGGGGCCAGAGCACACTACTGCATCGGACATCGCCTTCGCCACTCTAACCACCTCTACAAAATTAGCCTTAGTTACCTCTGACTGGTGAAAGCATATATCATTAGTCACTACATGAATGACTATTATATATGGTAGCCTAGAGGTTAAGGTACTGGACTATGGACCAAAAGGTTCAAATCCCACCTCTGCCAAGCTGCCACTGTTGGGTCCTTGAGCAAGGCCCTTAATCCACAATTGCTTGGATTGTAAGACTGTATCAATAGTAAGTCACTCTGGATAAGGGTGTCTGCTAAATGCTATAAATGAAAAGGAAAATGTAAATATTCTAGAGAATCTACGATTATGGAGGCTCCCTATAATGTGTGTCACTCTGGAATACATGTAACCTTAGCTGCTGGTGTCTCTAATGATGTAGCTAATTTCACATGTTATAAAATAAAGTCACCTAGATCTGTTGAGCTAACCTCCTCTAATGTCTGGATGCATGTTTCTTAAACTACAATCTGTCCGTCAGACTAGCTACAAATCTGAGAATAGCTAATAGAAGAATAGCTAAACATGCCCCACTCAGCACAGGAAACAAGCGCAGCAGAATCCATGTTAATATAATGAATCACTTATAGGTACTTCAGGTGGTGTTGTAGGGTGCTGACTGAAGGGATGGGCTCGGGCGATTGAGCAGGTGGTCCTTATGTTGTAGGGCCTCATATATTGGCTGTTTCATGTGCACTATGATCAAACTTGTCTTGCCTGGTGTGCTATAATATGTTACAAGAAGTGTTATTAATAGATAATCTAACTGGTAACCAAAGCAGGGGCTAGTCATGGAACAATGGTTAAGGTACTGGTCTTTCGACAAGAAGGTCCTCTGTCTGAGTTCTAGTACTACTACATTGCCACTGCTTTACACACCCAGCAATGTTAGATATTAGAACGAACCGTGCTCAAAATCGTTTTTCTCCACGGTATTTACATTCTTTGGTTCAGAGCTACACCCCTAAACACTCACTCAGATCTTCAGCATCAGGGCATCTGGAACATCTGTATCCTGGCTCCTCATTGGTGGAATGAGCTTCCAAGAGCAGTCAAATAAGCAGTCATTGCTCTCCATGTTAACCTTCCAACCTACTCAGCTCAGGAAGGGTTATGGGTTTGAAGGTCATGCAAGGCATAATCCATCTTAAATTTTGACAAATAATATTTTGTACAAAGGAGACATGCTTCCTGGTGTTCTTGGTAAGAAATTTATTTATTAAAATAATTTACAATTTAAAATTTAAAAACTACTTTCGTAAAGTAGACACTTAGTAAACACTTAAGGAGTTTTTCCTTGCCACTGTCGCCCTAGGCTTGCTCAATTTGGGATTGGACGTAGATATTAGAAGATAACCTAAACTTGTAAAGTTGCTTTGAGACAATGCTCCATTGTAAAAAGTGCTATATAAATAGATGTGAACTAAAGGACAGACACACAAAAAGTAAGCCCAGATTCACTTTAACCACAGCATAATAATGACATTTTCCCCAGTAAGTCCCTTTAATAATTTCAGACAATTATGCTACAGAAATAAACAGAAAAAAATCAATCAGGATCAGGATCACATGATCAGGAGCTCCAGAAATCCCCTTCATTCACTACAGAGCCTATTGACCTGGAAGGACAGAATCAGAACATTAGGGTAAACTGGGACTGGGGATGGATGGATAAATAATCTGGTGGTTTGATGGGTTTAATAAACCCGAAATATGTGGAAGCAAACATGGAAGTGAGCGTAGCTTTCTCATTGTGAATGTTCACCTGAAGTCCAGATAAAAGGCCCCATGGAGATTGAGGCGGCGTCCACAGACCTGCCTGTTCTGAAATGCTGCAGATGATGTCGAGGATGACAGTTCTGCAACAGATGCAAAAGGATACAACAATGCTGAGCGTTTGGAGCCTTACATGATTCAATGTTACTTTTTAAAAGCAGTGTATAAGCAGCATTTGAGATGTTTGGAGATGTTTAAGAGTGGGTGGTGCTGCAGGAAAATGTTCATCCCATCATTAGGAGATCATCTACAGTGCCCTCTTTATTTCCATTACAGTAGCTCTCTCTGGATTCATGTAGAAAACAATACCATGTTCACATGGTGAAACCATAATCCAAACACAAATACAGTACTACACCTGAGCTCTGTTGTTGAAATATGTGTTTATATTTGTACATAAGTGAGCAGTGATGATCAAAATGTTGCAACAACTTATCCTGAAATGAAATTATGTAAGAAATAGGTATGAAATTTTTTGGATTGTGGTTGAGTTTTACAATTAAATGTATTCTATGTTTTTTTGTTTTTTTTGTTACCCAAATCTACTACGTGTATTTGCGAGTCACAGTAGGTCAGAGATTAGAATCCCCGATACGGGATACCCACGTTTCCATAGTTTTCTCTTTATTTATTCAAATGCAAATCTCTTTATCAGTCTATATAACGAGTAATTCAGTAAATTTTGTTCAGAGATGTACAAGCTTACCACAGCACAGTTGGTGTCCCGCCGAAGGCAAAGGTGAATGCGGCAGTGCAGGTAAACCTTGGGATGATTGCCATGAAACGTGAACATCTTGAAGGAGAAACGACCAGTTGTGGATACTCCGTTCTCAATCATCTCCACAGTTCTGTCCTCCGGATTAGGACAGCTGAAAGTTTTTTTAAATATTAAGACTTTAAATGTACCATCAGCATGAGATTTAAGAACAGGAACGATGCAACAATGGAACTTTAAACGTTAAATAAAACAGCATTTCAAAAATAAGCAGTAGCAGTGAAAAACATCTCAGTCCAGCTCTGAAGCTTCTGTGCTGTTTGACACGTGGATTGCCCGTGAACTCATACTCTCATGCAACAAGTAACAGTCCATGACTTCAGTGGTGCTTGAACATTTGTGAACCCTTTAGAACTTTCTATATTTCTGCATAAATATGATCTAAAACATCATCACGTTTTCACACAAGTCCTAAAAGTAGATAAAGACAACCAGTTAAACAAATGAGACAAAAATACAGTGGGGTAAAAAAGTATTTAGTCAGCCATTGATTGTGTAAGTTCTACTTCGAAAGATGAGAGAGGTCTGTAATTTTCATCATAGGTACACTTCAACTATGAGAGACAAAATGAGAAAAAAAATCCAGGAAATCACATTATCATGGTGGAAAATAAGTAAGATTTTTGGCTCTCACAGACCTGTAACTTCCTTCTTCAGGAAGCTCTGCTGTCCTCCACTCGTTACCTGTATCAATGACACCTTTTTGACCTCATTATCTGTATAAAAAAACACCTGTCCACAGCCTCAAACAGTCAGACACCAAAGAGTCACCAACTCAAGACCAAAGAGTCGTTGAAAGACACAAGGATGAAAATTGGAGACCTGCACCAGGCTGGGAAGAGTGAATCTACAATAGGCAAGCAGGTTGTTGTGAATAAATCAACTGTGGGAGCAATTGTAAGAAAATGGAAGACATAAAAGACCATTGATAATCTCCCTCAATCTGGGGCTCCACGCAAGATCTCATCCCATGGGGTCAAAATGATCATGGGAATGGTGAGCAGAAATCCCAGAACTACACGGAGGGACCTGATGAATGACCTGCAGAGAGCTGTGACCAAAGTAAAAAGGCTACCATCAGTAACACACTACGCCGAGGGGGACTCAGATCTTGCAGTGCCAGGCGTGTCCCCCTGCTTAAGGCAGTACATGTCCAGGCCCGTCTGAAGTTTGCCAGAGAGCATATGGATGATCCAGAAGAGGATTGGGAGAATATCATGTGGTCAGATGAAACCAAAATAGAACTTTTTGGTAAAATCTCAACTTGTCGTGTTTGGAGGAAGAAGAATGCTGAGTCAAGTCAAGTCAAGTCAGACTTATTTATATAGTGCTTTTTTACAATGGAGCATTGTCTCAAAGCAACTTTACAAGTTCAGATTATCTTCTAATATCTACGTCCAATCCCAAACTGAGCAAGCCTAGGGCCACAGTGGCAAGGAAAAACTCCCTAAGTGTTATGAGGAAGAAACCTTCGAAGGACCAAGACTCAAAAAGGGACCCAACCTCGGGCCACGAAGGAGTGGCTCCGTAAAAAGCATTTCAAGGTCCTGGAGTGGCCTAGCCAGTCTCCAGACCTCAACCCCATAGAAAATTTGTGGAGGGATTTGAAAATTTGTGTTGCCACAAAACATCATTGCTCTAGAGGAGATCTGCATGGAGGAATGGGCCAAAATACCAGCTACAGTGTGTGCCAACCTGGTGAAGACTTAAAGGAAACGTTTGACCTTTGTCATTGGCAACAAAGGTTATGTTACAAAGTATTGAGTTGAGCCAAATATATTGACCAAATACTTATTTTCCACCATAATTTACAATTAAATTCTTTAAACATCCCACAATGTGATTTCCTGGATTTTTTCCCACCCATTTTGTCTCTCATAGTTGAAGTGTACCTATGATGAAAATTACAGACCTCTCATCTTCCTAAGTAGGAGAACTTGCACAATCAGTGGCTGACTAAATACTTTTTTACCCCACTGTATTATACTTAGTCATTTATTTATTGAGGAAAATGATATATTTTGATATCACCAATATTTAGATATCACCAATATTATATATTAGTGGCAAAAGTATATGAACCTCTAGGATTAGCAGTTAATTTGAAGGTGAAATTAGAGTCGGGTGTTTTCAATCAATGGGATGAAAATCAGCTGTGAGGGGGCACCCTGTTTTATTTAAAGAACAGGGATCTATTAAAGTCTGCTCTTAACAAAAAACACATTTGTGGTAGTGTATCATGGCACAAACAAAGTAGATTTCTGAGGACCTCAGAAAAAGAGCTGTTGATGCTCATCAGACTGGAAAAGGTTACAAAACCATCTCTAAAGAGTTTGGACTCCACCAATCCACAGTCAGATAGATTGTGTACAAATGGAGCAAATTTAAGACCATTGTTACCCTCCCCAGGAGGAGCCGGTCAACAAAGATCACTCCAAGAGCAAGGCATGTAATATTTGGCAAGGTCACAAAGGACACCAGGATAACTTCTAAGCAACTGAAGGCCTCTCTCACATTGGCTAATGTTAATGTTCATGAGTCCGCCATCAGAAGTCCACTGAACAACAATGGTGTGCATGGCAGGGCTGCAAGGAGAAAGCCACTGCTCTCCAAAAACACATTGCTGCTCGTCTGCAGTTTGCTAAAGATCACGTGGACGAGCCAGAAGGCTATTGGAAGAATGTTTTGTGGACGGATGAGACCAAAATAGAACTTTTTAGTTTAAAAGAAAAGCGTTATGTTTGGAGAAAGGAAAACACTGCATTCCAGCAAAAGAACCTTATCCCATCTGTGAAACATGGTGGTGGTGGTATCATGGTTTGGGCCTGTTTTGCTGCATCTGGGCCAGGACGGCTTGCCATCACTGATGGAACAATGAATTCTGAATTAAATCAGAAAATTCTAAAGGAAGAATGGTTAAAGGAGAATAAAGTTAATGTTTTTATTATGGGCCTTCCTCTGGCCGCTAGTGGCCAGTATTGTCCCTACACGACGGCCTGCCCACCCCCAGCGCAATCGTGCGTGCGCCAGCCCTTGCCGGACATTAATCATGCAAGTGGCGACACCGGTTTGTGAGCGTATTTAAACACACTTTTGGGCTCACCCAATGTCGCACCATTTGCATTCAGCGGACTCAGCCCTCACCTGGCTTGAATATTGTTTTTACCCTGTTTTTTGAGCGTGTTTAGGGACAAAAGTATGTCTGTGAGTTTGAAGACTTTCACGCCATTGGACCTGCACGCCATTGGCGCAGCGGAGACACGTCGTAATAGTGAATAGGGGCGCTTTACACTTAGAACGCTCCTCTTTTCTTTTTGTTTTATTATTTACCTTTACTTTTCGGTGAACAACTGTTTCTTTTATTTATTATAGTTTGGTTCACCACTTCCATCTGGAGCCAACCGCACTTGGGTCTTAATCCATTATTTTTTTGTTTTCACGGTTCGCCTTAGCTTTAATATGGTGAACCGTAACAGTTTTGGAATGGCCAAGTCAAAGTCCTGACCTTAATCCAATGGGAATGTTGTGGAAGGACCTGAAGCGAGCAGCTAATGTGAGGAAACCCACCAACATCCCAGAGCTGAAGCTGTTCTGTACGGAGGAATGGGCTAAAATTCCTCCAAGCCGGTGTGCAGGACTGATCATCAGTTACAGGAAATGTTTGGCTGCAGTTATTGCGGCACAGGGGGGTCACACCAGATACTGAAAGCAAAGGCTCACATACTTTTGCCACTCACTAATATGTAATATTGGATCATTTTCATCAATAAATAAATTACCAGGTACAATATTTTTGTCTCATTTGTTTAACTGGGTTCTCTTTATCTACTTTTAGTACTTGTGTGAAAATCTGATGATGTTTTAGGTCATATTTATGCAGAAATATAGAAAATTCTAAAGGGTTCACAAACTTTCAAGCACCACTGTAGGCTGTCCAGCTCTATGAATAAATTTTGTAACAGAAAAATCTCCTTTGTTCTCACTTCCATACCTATAGCCAAGGTCTTCCTTAGCACAAAAAATGAAAATGATTTACCTATTAATGATGAGATTGAAGCGCACAGCAGAGTTCTCATCAGTCTCTGGAGTAGCCCAACATGAATCCATCACTGCAGAAACCTGGCGCCTGTCCACACCCTGAATGTACACCTTCACGTAGATCCGCTGGTTCAGCACTATATGCTCACTGCCATTGTAAGAATGAATGAAGCTGGCATCCTGGTAGGGAGTCATCCTGACCTGGTAGATACCCTCTCCAGTCGGGAGAGTCTTGTGTACAATGCTTTAAAATGTACAAACAAAGAGGATTTACTTAGTGGAACAGTAGTTGTAATCACACGTTTATTATTCAAACACAGTTTGCCTATGAAAAACTCTTAACTCGTTCATGCCTGGTAGGGAAGCAGAACATCTACATTACTCTGAAGACTATTGGGTCACAGAAGTGACCCTCATGATTATGGTCAGTAGAGGTTAAGTGTTTGGGGCTCCAGATAACTAATTGGATCATGGTGTGTTTTATTCCCAACTCTACCAAGCTGTTGCTATTGGACCGTTGAGCAAGATCCTTAACTATTCAGCTCTAATTAGCTCTGAATACAGATTTCTGCCAACCAGGTTGCCTGGGTTGCCAAAAGGCATTCATGCAAATATTATTCAGTTGCCTTCATTTACATTTCAATTTATGTCATTTAGCAGATGCCCTTGTCCAGCGTGACTTACAATTGTTACAATCTTACAATCGAAGCAATTGTGGGTCAGGGCCTTGCTCAAGGACCCACCAGTGGCAGCCTGACTGAGGTGGGTTTCGACTCCTGGACCTTAACCACTAGGCCACCACAGTCCCATTGGCTTTTACTAAAGAATGAAGCATAGCAGTGATCCATACTTACCTCTCGATAGGATTTAAAGCTGTATCCATGGTAATGCTCTGGCTGAGCTGGTAGACGCAGGAAAAGGTCAAGTCCAGGACCTGGTTTCTGATAACAGTGGCTATTGCTGAGTTTGCTTCTCCTTGGACGTAGTTCTTATAGATTAGGTGTGTGCCGTTGGTCTGTTGAGAGATATACATATTATCTATATACTGTGTGTGTATGTGTGTGTGTGTGTGTATATATATATATATATATATATATATATATATATATATATATATATATATATATGCACTCTTTCTACATATAATATATATATATATATATATATATGCACTCTTTCTACATTCTGAAGTATTTATGAAAGTGTAGAGTCCATTATCAGCCTTAATGTGTAGCTTTCCATACCATGACATTTGTGCCACAGATGTGGTCATCGTTATCAAAATGGAACACCAGTCTGCCATCTTGGACTGTTCCTTTGCATCTGGGGTCTCTCAGGTGTAGGGCCTGATCTGAAAACCCAGCCTCAAAGAGCTGACAGCGGGAAAGAGACATGGTGCCAGAACTACTCTCACAAACTTCAGAGGCATCTGATAAACAACAGAAAGTAGTTTTGGTTGGATGGTGGGGCTCCATAATTGCAGCACGTTTTTTCCAGTGTTTAGTTTTGGTTTACCGTAATACTCAGGGTTTGTTCGTGGATTATTCTCACTGCAGAAGCAGCCAAAAATGCCTTCGGTTTCCCCACACCACTCATCATCACTGCAGCTCAGCGCCTCACAGGGATCCTCCAGTGCTAAAGAGAGCAGAAACCGAAGACTTACAATAGAGTCGAGTGACTATGAATTCATTTATCTAGCCCTTTAATACAAATCAGAAAACCGAGCAAAATACACAGCACACATACGACAAAATAGATCAGAGCGCCAGTCTGGAATCTGAAGTCCAATTGCGGTGCAAGCGATCTCATATGCCCGAACAGCTGAACAGACCATGTCTCTGCCCGAGTATGAACACAGGTCATACACACAGGATGTGAAGTATGGTTCAGGGTCAATATGGACATGGCATTGCTGAAAGAGACCACTGGTGTTGGCGATGACACTACAGAGATCAGAGTACTCCTGTCTGTATGGGCAGTTATTAGGATCAGATTGGAGGTCGTTGGCACCACATCTAGAAAGGAGAGTGGATGGAAATTAGTAATATGGAAGAGTGACCATGTGAAGAAAAAATCCTGTAATCTCAAAACCACAGAAACGTTTTCACTTTATCTGGAATCACTTCTCAGTCCCTAAGCATGAAACGCATGAAATAACCCCTTCATTAGGAACACTTTGCTAGTTGCTTAATTCTCAATGACATAGATTCAACAAGGTGCTGGGAACATTCCTCAGAGATTTTGGTCCATATTTTAATTATATGCACAGCCAACAACAATACTCAGGTAGGCGTTTGGATTTAAACAATGTTCAGTAGATATAAAGAGGCCCAAAGTTTGCCAGCAGCAGCCTGAACCATTGGTACATGGCAGGATAGATCCATGATAATCATCAAAGATCAGTCAACATTTCTCCCATGCCAATTGTAGCCTCTGTTACCCGTTTCTCTGACCTGCTCATGATCTGGCATCAACAAGGTATTTCCACCCAGAGAACTGCCCTCACTGGATATTTTTTTTTTCCAGACCATTCTCTTTAATCCCTAGAGATAGCACTGTGTGTGTAAATCCCAGTAGATCAGCAGTTTCTGAAATAAAAGCACCAGCAACCATACCACGTTCAAAGTCACTTTTCTTCCCCATTCTGATGCTCAGTTTGAACTTCAGCAGCTCATCTTGATCATGTTTACATACCTAAATGCATTGAGTTGCTGCATTGGGATTGGCTGATTCGATATTTGCATCAACTAGCAGTTAAACAGGTGCACCTAATACAGTGGATGGTGAGTAATCTGAACAATATTTATTTCTCTGGAAATCAGTTCTGTGTTTTAGGCACTGATATTATGATAAAATCTTGTTAGCTCTGTTATTTAAATACCCTGGGCTGCTGGTGTTTGATCTCCAGCTGTTCCCAAAAGCAGTATCATCAAGTGCAGGAGCTCCACCCGGGATGACCTTGTCATCTGCAGGATTTCCATTGTTGTTGCCACACATTCCACACACTGACCCACGGAAACGTGGACCCAGTCTCACTAACATTGTCATGATACCATCAAAGTAGATCATGAGCTCACTGGAGGCATTCACAACCACAAAGTTCTGCTCTTGATAAATGTCTGCCAGATTTCTGATTTGGTATGGAAATGAGTTCACTTTGTTAACGTCAACCTGCAAAAAAATAAGATGGAAAATGTGTTGATGCATGCTCAAAAATCCAGGTAAGTAAATCTGTAAGTTGAATCTGTTCATCTGGAAACAAGGTCATAGTTGGACAAGTGTTTTTTCAATAATTACAATGGCCACTTTTGCTATTCACATTGGATTGGGGAATAGCTGCAAGCATGGAATTTTGATATTGTGAAATTGTGATTGGAGATGGGGGATGATTTAAATTTGTGTTCTGTAAACCAGCTTATACGGATCAGTACTGAAGAGCTGCCTCTCATCATCCATTAGAGCACAAATTAGGAATCATCAGGACACTGTGCCACCGAGCATACAACGTCCCCAATGACACAGCGGCCAAGGATGGAGAAAAATCTCACATCAATCTCACATGCTCCAGCAGATCAGCCCAAGTATAAACCAGTGGTGGTGATCCCATATGGGGCAGGGACATTGGAAAAATTGGGATGCATATTTGCCAAACACCACATCTTGGTTGCTTTAAAATGCCAGAAACTGTTCCACCCGTAGGATCGGGTTCCCCGGCACAAACAGAGTAATGTGGTGTATGCTGTAAAGTGATGGGAGGATTACCAGGAATTGTACATTGGGGAAACCAAACAGCCGCTGGCAAAATGGATGGTACAACATAGAACAGCAACCTCATCAGGCCAGGACTCAGCAGTTTACATGCAGCTACAGGCCAGTGGCCACTCTTTCAGGGATGAAGATGTTCACATCCTGGATAGGGAGGAACGCTGGTTTGAACGCAGGACCAAAGAGGCTAGCTATGTGGAAAGGAAATGCCCATCCCTGAACCGAGGACAGGGTCTCAGAGTACACCTCTCACCATCTTACAATTTTGTGATTGCAAATGTTCCCCAGTCATATCTGAATAGAAAAACTGCATATTAAACTGATCACTGATCCCATCGTTATGTAATGGTGCTGGTTTCGGTCATTATTCAAATGTGCTGTATATAAGATTGGGGAAGTTTTCCAACTAGCTGAGACTGAAGCTGTCACTTAGATGAGAGACAAAACCTTTCTCCCATGATAACTTTCTGTCCAGATGATTTGATTCAATTCTCTGGGAAGATGTAAAAATGTGTCTCAAAAGTCTTTCAAACCAAGTAAGTGTATAAAGTGGACTATGAGTACCTTCACTCTCTTGCTTTGCCCAATGGTAATATGTGTCTGCTGTCCATGCTGACTTAGCCAAACATCCACTGCAGACACGAAGGACACGGTCCTGCTTCCACGGTGCATGTTGGTTGCCACCACACGGAATTCTAGGCCACTATCAGTAGCATTCCCACAGGTCTGAGAAATCTCATATGAACAAGTGCCCTACAAAACCATAATTTGAAGATATTTTACCTTTTAACTAGTAGCTGAGTAAATATACAAGTACAAGTACAATGTCTTTAGCATTTAGTAATCCCTGACCAAATGTGTTACGGTTCGCCATGTTAAAACGATGACGAACCGTATTAAAACACAATACAAATGGGTTGGGACCCAAATGCAGTTAGCTCCAGTTGGTATTAATAACTGAAATGAAATCAAAATAAATGAACAGAAAGATAAAACTCCAAATCTAAATAATTAAAGAGATTAAATAAAAGATATGATAAAGAAATAAAACTAAATAAACTAAACTGCACACCGTAAGCGTGACGTACTTTGATTCACAGCACGCTTACGACGTGCCTCTGTTGCGCAATAGAAGCGCCGGGTCTGCGCATGCGCAGGGCGCAGCAACCCGAACGGAGCTTCCGCAAACACGTGCTGCTCAACTGCAGATTAAAGACGGTCGCGGGAGCGCACAGTCGTGAAGACAAAATAATAAAAAAGGAAAAGATGAAGAGGACGGGTGACACCACTCTACGTCCTCTTCGAAGGAGATCGGGGGTATTAATATCCCCGATCGGCGAGAGGGTGGGACGGCGTGAGGGGGTTGGCTGGGACAAAGGGCTTAACAGCTGCCAGAGCAGCTCGGCAAAATGAACAAAATATAAATAAACAAAACGCTGTCCCTAGCCTACCTAGGGCCCTAACGTTACCGAACTGCCTCCAAGCACTTAATTCCCAAGGGACTTAATTCCCCCAGAACGTACCTTTGTCCCTACAAAATAATAGACAAATAAAAGAACTGAAAGGCCGTCTTAAAACTGGAATGCAGGCAGCAGCAAACGCGCCAGTGCATTCAAAAAGCCGGGTGCATAGAAAGTCACGTGAGAGCCAGTCACGTGATCGTGGGCGTAGGCAGGGGCAGCCACTGAGTCCATGCGATGTGTTTATATAGGCAGGACTCCAGGTGGCGCCACTTACCCGAAAAAGACCCGGGAAAGCTGACGCACGCAGCTCACGCCATCAAGCCGGGACGCCTCCTGGCAGAAAGCGGCCAAGAAGCGATCCCTAACAGTACCCCCCCCGAGGGGCGTCGTCCCGACGCCCCTAAGGACAACCAACCTCTCCCCTAGCCGGTCTCACCCGTTTGGGGTTAAGGAGGTGGCGCACAGTTGGGTGCCAATAGGTCGGGAAGGCCCCGAAAAAGGGGCCAAAGGGGAGGAGAAGACAGGACTTGGCCAGTCTGACGCCCCTAGTGGGCGTGGCGAGCGACCCAATGGCCTCAGGGACCGAACAGAGTGCTGGAGGCAGCGGAGCGACACACAGCAGCTCAGAGGCAGAGTCCGACGGCTCAGAGACAGAGCTAGAGACCGGAGCCTCAGGAGGGAAGCTGAGAGGCTCGGGGGTAGAGCTCAGAGGCTCAAGGGCAAAACTCGCGACTCAGGGGCGAGACATGGCCCAGTGAGGGCCGCCAAAAAGATGGGCGCGAGTTGTCTGGCCGGTCGAGCAATGGGAAACACCCGTGGCCGTAAGGGAGTGACGGGGGCGACCGCGGAGCGCTCTGCGGCGACACTAGGTGGCGCCGGAGGTGGTCTAGACCGAGGTGCAGGGGTCAGCGGCAACGACCGGTGCACACAATGCCCAGGCGTGGAGCTAGACTGCTCAGACGCGGGGCTAGGAGGCGCATTGGGCTCCTGTACGGGGCCGGGCGGCGCCATATGCCTCTCCGTGGAGCCAAACGGCTCAAACACGGGGGTTAAAGGCGCAATATGCTCCTGTATGGGGCCAGGTGGCGCCAAATGCCTCACCGTGGAGACTGACTGCCCTAACACAGAGCTTACGTGTGCAGCGGGACCAAGTACAGGGCTGGGGGGCGCTATACACTCAGGCACGGGGTCTGACTGCCCTGGTGTGAAGCTTAAAAGCGAGGCAAGCCCAGGTTCACCGCTGGGGAGCACAATGCGTTCACCCCTCCAGCTTGAGTGTTCTGTGCGCTCGTGAATGGGACTAGGTGACGTTATGTGCCAAAGTACGGAGTCAACGGGCGCGCCGAGTTCTGGAATGGAGCATAATAGCTCTGGTTCAAGACTTGGCGACGCCAAGTGCCCAGGTACGGGGTCAACGGGCGCAGCGAGCTCTAGAACGGAGCTTGGTTGCTCAGGTTCGAGACTTGGTTGGCCCTCAGTGACCCTGAAGACCCACCACGAGGTCTATGGAGGCGAAACTCTGCATCAATGGCCAGGTCGTACAGCTCCATAATAGAGAAGGGTGGCTCAAGCTGATCCAGCTCACTCAGCACCTCCTCATTAAGCGCCTGTGAAAAAAGGGCTATAAAGGACCTGGTCATTGAAGCCGGAAGTGACGGCAAGGGTGTTAAAGTCCCCCACCAATTCCAGGACTGGCCTGGTCCCCTGTTTGAGGTCCATGAACCCAGGGGTTATAGGAGAGTTGACCCATGGCCAAGGGGCTTTCCGAGAGGGAGCACTGCGCTCCTGTAATGGGTCAAGGAGCGCAGGAATCGGTCTTTGTGACCGAGGCACAGGGGTCGAAGGCGACGACTGGTGTGCTAACTGCCCAGGAGTGGAGCTTCCTTGCTCAGACGCAGGGCTTAAAGGCGCACTCGGCTCCTGCACAGGGCCAGGCGGCGCTATATGCCTCACTGTGGAGTCTTTCAGCTCAGACACGGGACTAAAGTGCGCGGCGGGCCCAGGTACAGGGCTAGGGGGCACCATACGCTCAGGCACAGGGTCCGACTGCCCTGGTGCGGAGCGTGAATGCACGACAAGCCCAGGTTCAACGATGGAGGGCGCTGTGCACTTCATTTCCCAGCAGGAGCGTGCAAACCGCTTGTGGACGGGGCTAGGTGGCGCTATATGCTCTGGCACGAGGTCTGACTGCCCAGGTGCGGAGCTTGAATGCGCGACGAGCCCAGGTTCAACGCTGGAGGGCGCAGTGTGCTCCATTTCCCAGCAGGAGCGTGCGATCCGCTCGTGAACGGGGGTAGGTGGCGCTATAAACCCTGGCATGGGGCCGGGTGGACTCGAGCTGCAGAGAATACTATCCGCCCTCTTCCTCGCATGCTGATCGAGGCGGGTCTCCGCTAACTTGGCCAGCTCGATCAGGTGGTCAAAGGAAGAGGCGGGTGGGAGGAAACACAGCTCGATATCTACGTCATCATTGAGCCCTGTTCTAAAGGGCCCCATGAGGACCGGCCCATGCAAGCCGCTCTGTGCGGCTAGGGTGCTGAATTCAGCCACATACTCCTGCATACTCGCGAAACACTGATCGATGTTAAAAATGGTCATCGGTTCGGAGGCAGGAATAAGTGGCTGGGCGTCCGGATAGATGACGCCGCTGAATAAATCTATCCGGGCCCCAGATGGACGCCGACGGCGGAGGTGACAAGGGCTGGGCAATTTGGGAGGGGCAGGCTGAGAAAAACCCTCAGCAAGAGGATACGGAAAATCCTCAGCCTGGTGACAAGAAAAATCCTCGTCGTGAGGATACGAAAAATCCTCGTCGTGAGGATACGAAAAGGCCTCATCAAGATGATAAGAATAATTCTCAGTGTCTTGGCCACGGAAGCTGAGTGGCCCCCCCAAATGCCAGCCGTGACCCGGGTAGCAAAACCCACCGTCTACGGCGTCTGGGAACCTCCATTTTGGAGGTCCAGGAGCTAACGCTGGGTCCCTTGGCTGGCCACTGCCTTCTGTTACGTTCGCCTTGTTAAAACGATGACGAACCGTATTAAAACACAATACAAATGGGTTGGGACCCAAATGCAGTTAGTTCCAGTTGGTATTAATAACTGAAATGAAATCAAAATTAATTATTTAGATTTGGAGTTTTATTTTCTTTTCATTTAAGAGACTAAATAAAAGATAAAACGAAAAAGACCCGGGAAAGCTGACGCACGCGCGATCGCTGCTGCCGCAGCTCATGCCATCAAGCCGGGACGCCTCCTGGCAGAAAGTGGCCAGGAAGCGATCCCTAACAAAATGTTTGTAATTCTATAAACACAATTTTTTATTTCCGTATAGCACAATCAAAAAACAACACATCCTTGCCTGAAAATGAGCTAGAGCTCCATCAAAGGTGAAGTAATGGGGATCACCCGACACCATGCATGTGGATATTGGACTGTAGCAGCCAAGACGTCCATTCTGGATCTTACACTCCTGGGAGGGAGTGCAGGATGTAGAGATACACTGCACAACATTACCAACAGAGCACTCACATTTTTGAGTACATCCTTCAGTCCAGAATTTCTCACCAATCTGCAGGAGCAAATCATAAAGGATCTACTCAGAATGTGGAATATAGATGAATATCAGGATGTGTAGGGAAAATAAAAGAAATCTTTTAACCATTCAGTTCTATGTTGGGGAAATGATCTGTAGTAGAGATTTACCTGATAAATGTGGGGACGTGTAATCTCTTAATCTATCTTTTAATTTATGTGAACCTTGTGCCTTGTAAGAATGTTATAAAGTTATGGAGATCTCACCTGAAAATAGAATCCACTGTACAAACAACCACATTGTGCTGCTGGTACACAGAGTCCTCCACTCCTCACAAAGCCATCATTACAGAAACAGCCCTCTGTACATGATCCCTGACATATGGCAGCAACACTCCTGGTACAGGTATGACCACAGTCTGTACCACAAAGCTCATAGTGGCTGTTCATGGGACACTGCATACCTGAAACATTGTTTACCAACATGTGAGGATGCTGATGATACATATTATTTCATGCTTTTCCATAATGATTTTGAATGAAAGATTGCACTTGGATTCTATCAAATACTATAAACTTCTTATAACATCATGTCTGTTATTTAGTCATTATAATTTTCAATCTATTATTATTATTAGTAGTATGAGTATTAGTAATTGTTTTAAGTTTTTATCATGCCACTTACTGCAAGATGTGCTGTCTCTCCAGGGAAAGACCGTGAGGTTGGCAGACTGGCAGGCGCTGACATAGGTTTGTATGGAACGACACAGTACATCCTGACTGTTCCCATTGAGGCAAACATCAAACACACAGTCATTAAAGTAGGCCTGATGATCCACTTTGGCATGACAGAAACTCAAAGGACCCTGGCTGTTCCTGATGATGTCACACATAGACTGTGCTGTAGTTTGGTCTGAGCAAGATGGACAGGAGTCTCCACATCCATCATTGCATGATGAATCATTCTTAACTTTCCAGTCAGCTCCAAACACTGTAGCTGAAGAAGCCTGAGCACCAGAGCGTGTAAGGAAGTCATCATTGCTGTTACCATTGTAGTTACCACACAGACCACATGTAGCTCCGCTGTAATTTCCTGGAACGGTGATTCTCACCACTGAATAGCCATCATAGCTCACACTTAAACCAAAATCAGTGGTAACAAATGTGTATGGTCCACTAGAGTACACAGACACACTGCCAGATTCAAGCATGATGGGAAGGTTCCTGGTTTGTCCATCAATCTGGAACAAAGAAAAGTCAATTATTTAGCTAATTGACTATTAGCTAAATCAAATATGGTTTAATATCTTCTGTAAGGATATTTTCCATGTCAAAATAGGCTTTAAACCTTTTTCAAATCTTTACAATTGTCTTCATTGTATCATCTTTAAACTAAGACATATGGCTTACCTCAGCTGTGGTGTACATATTTTGAGAAACTCGAATCAGATGTCCTGAAACATTGACAGAAACTCCAATGGTGATTGACACGGGAAGTCCATTCCACGCTTTATTTCGCCCAGTGACTTCAAAGTATTGTAAGCCTAGAGAGGCATTACATACTGTTGCCAGTATGTATCTGCATGTGCCCTGGAAGTCAAATCTTTGTCCATCAAAAGAGGTGTAGTGAGGGTCGCCTGAAGCAGAGCAGGTGGCAGGGGGACGAGGGTGGCAGCCATATTCTCCATCTACAACACGGCATGTTTCATGTGCATTGCAAGATGATGAGCTACAGTTTACAGAACCTGTGATCCCATCACAGAAGCAATAGGACTGGCACTGTTCATCAGACCAGAAACGCTCCCCAGCATGCCTGTAACAGCCATTATGGAGGCACCCACAACCCATTGGTGAAACACATTGGTCTCCACTTAGCACTAGCCCATCATCACACTGGCATCCTTCCTGGCAATGTTGGGTACATGGGAAAGGGAAAGACAGACTGGGGCAAGCTGATGGGCAGGAAGTACCGCACACCTCATAGTGGCTATTGGCCGGACATGGGAAATCTTGAATAGAGGAAATGTTGGTTAGTGAATTTTCTTTGGAATAATGACTATTTCATAAAATTTAACAGTAAAATGCCTATACCAAAAGTGAAGCGGAAGATTTTTTTCACAATACTTACGACAGTTGGTAATATTTCTCCATTCTTCAACTTGAATTCCTTTTTGCTGGCAGAGTGCAGCATAACTTCTCAGGACCTTACACAAAGGCTCTCTAGCACCCCCTGTCTGTTCCAGGTATTGTGTGCAGTCCACTATCCATTCACGAGGGTCCAGGGTTCTGTGACACTGAGCAAATGGTCCATCTGTTGAGCCCATGATGCTGCAGAGCTGGTTGAACTGACTGCTGTTCTGATAGTATCCCTGCCCACCAAAATTATCTGACTCCACACAGTGGGCTGAAAGAGATCCATTTCGCCAGCTGTCTCCAAACTCTTGTGTATCATTCAGCAGGACTCCAGCTGGGCTATGGAACTCATCATTACGGTTTCCATTGAAGTTCCCACAAAGACCTCCAAGTATCCTGTTGTAGGTGCTGGGTGCAGTGATTCGGATGAGGTGTGGCCAGTCAACTCTCACAGTTACCCCAAAAGATGTTTCCATAATTATTCCCTTCACACTGCTGTGATAGATCCGGATTCCACTAATGCCAACAGTAATTGGCAGAGCAACCACCTGTCCATCAACCTGTGGAAATAAATAGCAGGTTCATAAGAAAAGAGTAATTATTGAGTACAAGTTGGACAAATTTTGAGTCTCTCACTCTGTAAAAGGTGAGTCTACCTGTCTGTTTCCTCCTTCTTCCATCTCTATAGAGATCTGAATTCCCTCTGTCTCAAGTTTCAGCCACCTAGAAAAGTCCTGATTGGGCCGGGGAACTTTCTGCACTGTCACTGCAAAGTTAGGTAGTGAAGGTGACCCCTGTACCATAGTGAGGGTGAGTTCACAGGCTCCTGGGTAGCTGAAAGTCAGTCCATCAAAGGTGTGATAGCTGAGTCTGTCAACTAAACAGGTGGCATAGCTGGTAGGTCTGCAGCCTCTCACACCATCATGGATAGCACATGTTTCCTGTTGTCCACACTGGTGACGTTGGCAGGTCATCGTCCCATTGGTGCAGGTGCACTGCCTGCCACAGTCCTCATCCAGCACAACTGACTGACCACCAGCATAGTAGAGTCCTTCAAATGTGCAGCCACAGTTACTTTGAAGAACACATTCACCAGCACTAAGGACATAGCCTGCATTACAGACACAGCTCTCCTGGGGTGGTAAGGGACAGTTTACTGGTGCAGAAGGATTATTGCAGGTTGCGGAGCAGCTGGTTCCCTGGGACTCATAGTGGCTGTTGGCAGGGCATGGGATTTCTGGAACAAAATGGGGAAAATATGAATACTTAGATATTGGATTAGTCTATTATTTATTTAGCTTTTGTTTGTTTATTAGCAAATACAAATAATAATGCCCTGGAAACACATGCATGACTCTTACCACAGAATCCAGGTCTCCTCCACTGGCCTATTTGTATGCCTTGCTGTTGGCATTGAGCAGCATAAACATTTAGTGCCTGGCACAGGACCGGCTGATATCCACTGCTCACACACAGATCATAGACGCAGTTCTCTACGAAGGTCCGCGGAGCTAGCCCTGCGTGACAAGTAGCGAAGGGACCACCAGCATGTGCCAGTATTCCACAGTACTCTGAGCTACTGTAAAGGTTGCTTTGTTCTGCTGTACAACGTGCACATCTTAGACCTGAGCATATGCGACCTTGGCAGGTAAGATCTGTGTCTCCAAGTGCCGTCCACGAGTTTGCAAAGTCTATGTCAGAGTACAGAACCTCTCCTGAAGGTGTGCGAAAGTCATCCCCTGGGTGATGGTTGAAGTTGCCACACAGGCCGCAGGTGGCATTTTGGTAATCGTAAGGTACACTGATGGTCACATAGCTATAAGCGTCATAGGTAACAACCAAACCAAATGCTGTACTAATGGCCACAGAAAAGCCTGTCCTATAGACTTGAATGGAGCCATTTTGGAGACTGAATGGTGTTGCTGCAAAGGTTCCATTCACCTGGAGAGACAGTGGTAGATAAATAAAACAAAAACACAACATAGAAACCTATACTAATTAAGTGTAGTGATACTGACCTTGGCCTCGTATGGATGACCTTTCACCAGTTCCAGTTCTGTATCATACACAACTACCCTGACCAGGCGTGTCCATGACACGTATGTGCTACCGCGATTCTCATTCTTTCCTTCAACACTGTAATAAGGCAGTCCAGCACCACAAGTCTGTAAATACAAATGTTTTAATTCAGACAGTTTTGTCAACAGACTCCCATCTTTAATTTCCCAATGATTAAGTGACACTCTAAAATACCTGAGAGAGGACATAGGTGCAGGTCCCCTGAAAGTGGAAGACTTGGCTATCGAAGGTGTAGTAGTGGGGATCACCAGAGATGGTGCAGGTTTTGCGTTGAATATTTTGGCAGCTGTATTGGAAAGCAGCAGGCCGGCAGGCTTGAGAGAAGGTGCAAGGCTGTGAACTGCACTGGAGGTTTCTGTTGATGCAGGTGCATCTTTGTTGGCAAGACGCATCTGTCCAGAATGAAGTGCCTTGGGGCACAGTGATGCCTAGAGGAACAGAATAGCTAAAATTGGGCTATTGTTTATCACAGAAACATGACTTGTAATATAAGACAATTGAAAAATGCTATTATCTGTCTTATAAGCATTTTTGAGGATCCCTTGTTCATGGTTTCCTGATGGTTGCCAGAAAATTATCAGCGTGACAGTTCATGGCTGACCTTTTTCAATACTTACTGTATAGGGCAAATGGGGTTATAGGTGTCTCTAGAAGTACCAGCCTGGGCAGTAAACTCAAAATCTAGTAAAGGAGATTATCTTCAGGAGATTTTACTCCCACCACTGCTGATGAGCCACTCATTTTGGATGAGCCAGACAGTGAGCCAGGAACTGCCCACAATACAGGCACTCATCTACTCAGATATGGCTGAGAAATGCTCAGTAGGTGGTAGCGGAGTCTACCATACTTAAATCAGTACTGCATTAAATTGACAGAGTCTAGGGACTGTTTGCTAGGCTTAATAATGTGGTGTTAGACTGATCTGTGCATGGAAGGAGTGGGAGTAGGGGATCAGGCAGGTTTCTGCAGGCATCACTTACAGAGGTGATTATCCAGGTTCATAGCCAGAACCACTAGGGAAGCAAAGAAGCCCAGACATCCCTGCCCCCACAACATCTAGAAGCTCTTCCCAGGAAAGCTCCAATGACTCCCAGGCCAACCAGGAGAAATAATCCATACAGCCTGTCCTGGGCCTACCCCGAGGCCTCTTCAAAGTTAGTTGTGTCTGGTTTATTTCCAGTGGGAGGCATCCAGGAGGCATTCTTATCATATGCCCGAACCACCTCAGCTGGCTCCTCATAACACAAAGGGGCAGTGGTTCTACTACAAGCTCCTTCTGGATCACCAAGCTCCTCACCCAGTGATATCAGGGAATATCAGGAAATATCAGGAACAGGATTGGAGACAAAACCAGTCTAACTTACTGCCAAGGATGCAAAAATAATTTAAACTCTAATAGTACAAGGACAGAAACGTTCACCTCAGCGACCCCAGCACCCAATACTCCCAGAGCACCCAAAATATTCTCAGACATATAGGAAAATATTCCACAGGACAGGAATTACACTCTTTTCTCAGAATCAATGAATTACTAATATGTTAAAAACAAAACATGGCAATCTGGATGTAATGTAGTAATACACTGTAGTCATTAAAGCTAGCCTAAAATGCCTCTTTATTTAAGAATGTTTCTGTTGTGTTACCATGACAGTGAAGTGTAGATCTTTAGCAGAGCATCGAATTGTTATTACCGTTAAATGGACACCCTCTTGATCCATGATCTACACGAAAAGCCCATCTGCCTGGAACATTCACATTACTGGTGGTACTAAAGACTGTGAAGTTGCTCTGGAATGACCCAGGAATTGAGAAGTAGTCAGCATTTGATGTGTCATAACCAGCCTAGAAAAGACAATTACAAGAAAATTTGTTATTAGCAGTTCAATTTCCACTTTTAATAATGTTTGATAATGTTCTCTCATCACTTTATTTCATCAGACTTTATTTACCTGTACACTCCTTGACTGGTAAGCAATGACCCCGTAGTTCATCAGTACAAAAGAAAGATGGCCATTTGAAATTAAAACTGCTTGGAAAGACGTTTCCTGAATAAAATATTGGTGTAGTTTAGAAAAGATTTTGCCTTATAACATTTTATTAAAACATTAACTCAATCTCAACCACTGGTAGTAATTTTAGAGGTTATGGAGCTCAAAAACTTTAAATTATTATTAAAGTGTTTTCTGAAGTGTTTTTCAATAGTGATAATTGTATTTAAATGTTACGGTCTCTTACCGTGCCAGAGTAGGGGTAGTAAGCGACTCTATCCCAAGTAGCAACAAAGGCCCAGGTGGCGCTGAAGCTCAGTTCAGGGAAGTATCGGTTTATGTCTTGTGTAGCCCGAGTGAGAACATTGCCTGAGGTGTATTGCTGATATGAGATCACACCATTTCCACGATTATCGAGGTCTGTCCAGAATGGAGCGATCAGGTCTCTCCCTTGACTTGCAGAGAATGGGTATGGTGTAAAACTGCTCCATGGCCCATTAAACGTAAAGTGACCATTGTTGTTGACCTACAGATACAAGAATTCGGAGAGGACAAGATCAAGCTAATCAGGGGTACATTTCCCAATAATGATTACTCTTAGCAATTTACCGACAACTGTAAGAACGGCAGTTTTCAACTGTTTCCCAAAAGTCTTCTTAACTATTTACTGCAGAATTTGCAGAAGCGCCCCTAGCGGGCCCGTATACGGGCCCAGTAGATCAACATGTTTTGCATTCTTAATAACTTAAAACATTCTTAATACACAGTCCAAAACACAAACTCAAATATTTAATATTATTATAACTACCTGCATACCGATTTTCAACCGTCTACATGCAGCCATTCGCCAGAAATTACATACCAAACACAGCTGTCCGCCATGTTTGTTTACAAAACACTAACTCCTACTCAACTATTTTGCCTTTTAAAATATACTTAGAATGTAAAATAACTTTTGTTTTTATCATAGAAAATTCACTTACCGTCTAAACAACTCCATGATACCGTTAAACTCCAGATAAAATGTCAGTAAAGTCCTTTTTTCATTTGCTCAATCGTCCATTCTTTTCCAATATAACCGAAAACGAGCGTTCTTTGGCTGTGTTCTAACTACAAAACACGATGTTCCCTCTAAAGGCCACATAAGATATTCCCTAAGGGCGGTCTCTCTAAAGTACTCAGTTCGTTATTTGTTCGTGGGTTTTCCATATGTCATTGGTTAGCGGTTTTTTCCAGCCAGTCAAATCATAGAGAGGTGGGAGCTATCACTAGGCAGTATGTAAATTAGCTCGTTGTGTGTAAGCGCTGATTGGACGACACCCCTTCCCTTCCCTTGTAAAGCCAACAGTCTAAGTTTTTTGAATGATATGTCACGTGCCCCGCTCCGGCTCACAGAGCACGTAGGGGAGGGGTGTGGAATTCTCACACAGGGTGAGAAAACAACATGGAGGAGCAATGCAGAGGACTACATTTACTGTGATTTATTCACTTAAATAGCAAAATAACGCTGAATTGTGACTGATATTTGTTGTTGTTCTATTACAGAAGACATAAAAAAAACTTGCAAACACTTGATTTATATGACAGGCTTTTTTTTATTCATATTTTTTGAGGTGATGACCGATTTTTGAGATGAATGGTGATCAATAACCAAAAAAGCTGTGAAGCGAACTCTTGAATACTTTATTGTATCTGTTTCCAAATTTTGGATTTAGCTTTACAAGTCCCTGCTGAAACAGAAAATGTACAGCATGGAAAATGTTCAATCACCAGCATCCACACACAAATTATAAACTCAAAAAATTAAAGGCGTTTTTTGATTTGCGGACATTTTTTTTTTTGCATTTAATCTTCCCAAATGTAACCTAAATGATGAAAATAGAAGACTGGAGGTGAATAAATGATGTTGGCCCAAGTGTTTACTTCAATTTAAGCCCTGAATGATCATTGTGCTATATGTAAAACCTAAAATAGCCAATGTTTAAATGTAATAGTGCAAATCGCTTGACAATGAGTTTTCATTCAATTACAGCAGCATCCAAAATGGTGAACAAGTTTTAAGTAGCTCTTTGTTGATTCCACCCATGCATCTGTGCTAGAAAAGCACCAGCAGTCAAAAACTGACCACTGAGGCTGCAACACTTTACCCACTGCACCATGATCCATACAGTCAGTTAATTTAATACTAGGACCATACCAACTAAATACTTCTGACTAGTAGATTTGACTTTTGTTGGCATTGGATATAGTGTATGCCATGCAATTATGTTCTCAAGAAAAAATATACATTTTTATGAATTGAAGTTTATTGGTGCTTCTCCAATTAGTGGAGCTAGCATCACCAAAATTCTTTATGACTTCCGTTTTTTAAATGTTTTAAATGCGTCCGAGCATCTGGGGAATGTAGAGACACCACCAGAGGGCAGCAGAGGCATTCTGTACAGTCTAAGAGGACAGTCTGGTGGACTACAGTCCCAGGATTCAATGCACTGTCACAGATGAGCTGATCCTGGTTGAAGGGTTATTTAAACTGGCCAACATTCAGTGTCAGCGTGGCTTCTTTGCAGTAGTTTCTGCTACTACATGATAATAGAATTTACAGAGTGGGCAGTGAGAAAGGGGCAAAAAGAAATACGTTTTGGAAAAAGAAGAAAGAAAAGCCAAGAAGCCCCTGAAAAGCTGAAAGGGACATTAAATTTAAGGTTAGAGCAATAGTTAAGTTAATATAAGCAAGCTTTATTTCAGTTTTGGAGATTGGAGAGAAACCATCTCTGCCTCTGTTTTGAGAAGTTTGCATTCCATTTAGTTAGGGAAGCCATTTTGTGTTTGTAGGTGCCATTTTTTGATGAGTACTTTGTTTTATTTAGTTTTTGTGTCCTTCAAACATTATAAATTATAAGGGCTGGTTTGATCTCTAGCATTGCCAGAAGGAGAAACTAGAATCATTTTGAGTTCAACAAGCTGCCTTCGTCACAGAAAGAAGCAGCCAGAAATGGACCCAGTAGAGCCTGATCCCATTAAACAGGCATTACTGGCCCAACACTGGTCCAGGGTTTCCACTACTAGTCGCCAACAGCACCTGCAGGACAGAATACAGGAGCGAATGCATCACGAAGGCAATATCTGTTGCAGTAAGGTGCTCTGGCCCCATCCCAATGCGGCGAGGTGACCAAGCCTACAGTAGGTTATGCCCGCTTGAACTGCTGTCTGTCCAAGTGGTGCTCTGAAAACAACATGGGCTTTTAGACAATTGGACAGCCTTTGAGGGTAAGCCTGGCATTTTAGGATGGGACGGTGTCCGTCCCACTCGGGAGGGTGCTGCTCTCATCTCCTGTAACATTGCCCATAGTCTTATGGCCAGATTGGTTAGGGGTTGACTATCCAGAGCAGGGGTCAGGCAGCAGACAGACCGGCTTAACCAACTGTCTGCTGGTAGCCATGCACCGTCACCCAGAACCCACATTATTGAAAACTGTTGTCTATTTACCCGCATCTGCCCTAAACATAAACGCTCTCAAGAAAAAAGTCTGTTTTAATTAATTCTCATTAGTATAAACACAGATAGCATGCCAAAGAAATAACAACCTTAGACTAAAGCTAGGATTACTTAAACATTAGATCACTTACAAACAAAGCAGTGATTGTAAATGAAATGATCACTGATAAACGCTCTGTCTTACTGAACTTTGATTAGTCAGGATGAATATTTAGCCTTAAATGAAGCCTCACCTCCTGGATATAGCCATGCTAATTGCCCTCATCATAATGATCGGGGGGGGGGGGGGGAAGCAGCCACAAGTTTTGACAAAGAGCTAGGTGTTATAACTAAATGCCATTACAAGGCTAATTCGTTTGAAATACTGATTCTTAATGTGACTGATCTATCGTTATGGAAGTCAAAACGGTGATTTCAATATTCACTTTGACAATGAGCAGGATCCACTTAAAATTGCTTTCGAGTCCATCTTAGAATCCATAGGTATCACTCAGAATGTGATGGGTCCACCCCACCACTGTAATCATACTTTAGATCTAATATTAACATTTGGTATCAATATAGACAACCTTGATGTTTTCCCACAAAGTGATTCGATTTCAGATCTATATCTTTTAGTATTTGAGCTATCTCTAATGAATAAAATCCTTCTGCCTCGTTATCACACCAAGCGCACTATCACATCTGCTACTCCAGCTGCGTTTATTAAAAACCTACCAGACTTGAAATTTAATACACCTACAGAGACGATCATCTTGAGTGTGTAAATGACCAATTAGAATGTGTGTTTCACTCAATCCTAAATATGATTTCTCTTTCTAGGATCAAACACATTAGGGAAAAAAGGCTAGCACCATGACACCCGTACCTTAAAGCAATCAGCGTGGAGTTTAGAACGTAAGTGGTGACATTGTAAATTGGAGGTATCTAAGATTGCTCGAAGGGATAGCATGGCAGAGTATAAGCATGCCCTCACTAAAGCTAAAGCTGCATGCTTCTTCTTAGTCATAGAGAAAAATAAGAATAATCATTGATTTGTCTTTAATACTGTTATGAGTCGCCATCTAAACAGCAATGGCGAATGGTGCAAACAAAAGAAAAAGGGAATTTTAGGACCCAATCGCAGTTAGCAGCAGATGGAAATAGTGAACCAAAATATACTGCTCAAAAAATAAAGGGAACACTTAAACAACACAATATAACTGCAAGTGATCCCTTTATTTTTTGAGCAGTATATAAATAAACAAAAATGAACTCAAGCAGCAAAAGGCGAAGATAAACAGACCAAAATAGCAGCTTCACTGGCTGAGGATCGAACCCAGAACAGCCAGTGGAGAAATAAACTGAAATAACTGGGCTGAGAGCCTACGCTGTTAGCGTACAGCACCCCTATGCCGATGGACACTTACGGTGTACCTCCTCTATGCTGACAGCGTACAGGTCCACACATGCGCAGAATGGCAGCGCAACGGGCGGAACCAGCCCGATCGCCGGCATGTAGAGGCAACAAAAGGCCACGCCGCCGTAAGGCCAGGGGGGGCGAGGAGGATAAGCCGCCCGGGAGCCGGTGACCAGGGGAATCTGACCCTGCCCTGATCAGCTAGATCCCTACCTTACCTTGTGCCTTGCGATTCTACAAAGCTGGCTCTCTTCAAAGAGCGAGCGTGACCAGTCTCCCTGCCTACCTGTGGTCACCAATCACGGGAGGTAAACAACGCTTACGGGGTCTATCTTTAAGCACTGGCACTGGCTACGGCCACATAGACAGCAGTGTACCGCAGGTACTCGCGTGTAGATAGAGGGATGGTAAGACACCGACTGGACTCAGGGACATTCTTAAATACTTGAGCCAGCAGGTGTTGGGGATTAGGCAATTAATGCCTGTGAGCCACAGAATGCCGTAAGTGCGTAAGGATAATTATTGGAGTCGATGCTGCCCTCTATCGTCCACCAGGACAAAGGGCAGCCCGACCCCTTACAAATACAGTCTCCAGAATTTACTAAAAACTCTACAGAAAATGATTCTCATGTTCTGCGTAATTTTAATAGTAATTATTTCATGACTTTCTTTAATGATAATATTTGGCATAAATCTCGATGCTCATCACATCACCAAACTATTCAGCAACCTTGCAGATGCAGCACTAGTAAAGACATCTGTTTAATTAGCTGTAAATCAAGACTAGCATCTTTAACCCCAATTACCAATAATGAACTGTCCGCACTGATCAGCTCGCCTAAGTGATCAACATGTTTATTTGATCCAATTCCTACACGTTTACTCAAACAAGTAATACCTAGTATTAAAGAGCCAGTGTTAGTTATTTTAAATTCATCCCTTACCTTTGGTTATGTGCCCAAATCCTTTAAGTCTGCCATTACCAAACCACTGATTAAAAAAGCCACTCTTGACACTTGTGTGATATCTAATTATAGACCAATTTCAAATCTACCTTGTCTCTCCAAAATCTTGTCTCTCAAAAAGCCGTCTATCAGCAGCTCTGCAGTTACCTCCAAAGGAATGATATTTATGAAACATTTCAGTCTGGCTTCAGGCCCCATCATAGTACTGAAACAGCATTAATTAGGGTACTAAATGACTTGTTAATGTCCTTAGATAAGGGATGTGTTTCTTTTCTTGTTCTGTTAGATTTAAGTGCAGCATTTGACACTATAGATCATGATGTTTTATTAAACAGACTAGAAAATACTGTAGGTGTTTAGGGATTGGCACTTTCTTGGTTTAAATCCTACTTGACCGACCGGTACCAGTTTGTTCATGTAAATAATCTACGCTCTAAGCTCTCAAAAGTGATGTCTTGTTGCATGCTCAATAATCTAGGCAAGAAAATCCCAGAAGTTGAACCTGTTCATCTGGACATAGATTTTGTCGGAGAAACGTTTCGTCACTCATCTAAGTGTCTTCTTCAGTCTCAGCTAGTTGGAAAACTTCCCCAATCTTATATAAAGCACCTTTGCATAACGACTGGTACCAGCACCATTGCATCAGTTTAATATGCAGATTGACATAGCCATTAACGACAATGGCCACGTTTGCCATTCACACAGCATTGGGGAAGGGCTGCGATGGCTCCATTGTAAGATGGTGAGAGGTGTACTCTGAGGCCCCCTCCTCGGGTCAGGGATGGACGTTCCCTTTTTACAAAAATGGCTTCTTTTACTCTGCGTTCAAACCATCGTTCCTCCCTATCAAGGATCTGCACGTCTTCATCCTTCAAAGAGTGGCCACTGGCCTGTAGGTGGGTGTAAACCGCAGAGTCCTGACCTGATGCAGGTAGCCTCTTCTATGTTGTGCCATCCGTTTTCGCCAGTGGCTGTTTGGTTTCCTCCCCCCCGATGTACAATTCCTGGCTAATTCCTCGCCTGCACGTTTAAGCAGTGGTAGCACTACATACTCTGTTTGTGCTTGGGGAACCCGATCCTTGGGTGGAACTTTCCTGCATAGCGTGTTTGTGGGGGTTTTGAAAGCCACTGAGACGGCGTGTTTGGCAAATATGCATCTCAATTGTTCAGATGTTCCTGCCACATATGGAATCACCACTGGTTTACGCTTAGACTGCGGTTGTTGTTCTTCTCTCGTCGATCTGCTGGAGCACTGTTTGGGCGTCTTACCAGCTTTGACAAAGGCCCAGTTCGGATAACCACATTTGCTCAGGGCCTGATTAATGTGAGATTTCTCTCCATCCTTGGCCGCTGTGTCAGTTGGGACGCTGTCTGCTCGGTGGTACAGTGTCCTGATGACTCCTAGTTTGTGCTCCAGTGGATGATGAGAGCCAATCTTTCAAGGATGAAGACGTACAGATCCTTGACAGGGAGGAACAATGGTTTGAACGCAGAGTAAAAGAAGCCATTTTTGTAAAAAGGGAACGTCCATCCCTGAACCGAGGAGGGGGCCTCAGAGTACACCTCTCACCATCGTACAATGGAGCCATCGCAGCCCTTCCCCAATCCTGTGTGAATGGCACACGTGGCCATTGTCGTTAATGGCTATGTCAATCTGCATATTAAACTGATCACCAGTCCCATTGTTATGCAATGGTGCTGTATATAAGATTGGGAAAGTTTTCCAACTAGCTGAGACTGAAGAAGTCACTTAGATGAGTAACGAAACGTTTCTCCAACAAAATCTATGTCCAGATGAACAGATTCAACTTCTGGGATCTCAAAAATGATGTATGGCATGCCTCAGGGGTCAGTGCTTGGTCCGGTTTTATTCTCTCTGTACATGCTGCCACTAGGCTCAATTATTCGTAAACATGACATTAGTTTCCATTGCTATGCAGAAGATATACAGCTGTACATATCAGCCAAACCTAATGACAGCCTTACAATCAACAAAATTGAGGATTGTGTAAAGGAATATAAAGATTGGATGTTATTTAATTTTCTTTTACTTAACTCAGATAAAACTGGGGTTTTATTAGTGGGACCCCAGGCTGTGAGAGACAGGTTGGCTACATCTATCCTAAATCTAGATGGCTGTCCAGTATTGCCCAGTTAATCTGTAAAAATTTAGGGGTCACATTTGATTCAGATCTCTCCTTTGATGCTCATTTAGCAACATCACTCGAATTGCTTTCTTTAATTATGTAATATTGCTAAATTTACAAATATCCTCTCTTTTAATGATGTGGAGAAACTGGTTAATAACCTCAAGGTTGGATTACTGTAATGCTTTACTTACTGGATGCTCTGGTTAATCTATAAATAAGCTTCAATTACTTCAAAATGTAGCCGCCCAAGTGCTAACTCAAACTAGAAAATTTGATCATATCACTCCTCTTCTATCATCTTACACTGGATCTTCTTCTTCTTCTTTCGGCTTTTCCCTTTATCAGGGGTCACCACAGCGAGTTAAACGTTTCCACCTCACCCTGTCCTCCACGTCCTCTACTCTCACCCCAACTCCCTGCATATGTTCATTTATCACAACCAAATAACTCCTCTTTGGTCTT
Source organism: Ancistrus triradiatus (assembly GCA_025084515.1). Lineage (NCBI taxonomy): Eukaryota > Metazoa > Chordata > Actinopteri > Siluriformes > Loricariidae > Ancistrus > Ancistrus triradiatus. Next base: position 11,674 of record JAJAGP010003743.1, on the reverse strand, counting down.
CCTCTCCGTCTCTTGCCTGGCAGCTCCATCTCCAACATCCTCCTTCCAATATATCCACTATCCCTCCTCTGCACATGTCCAAACCATCTCAGTCTTCCCTCTCGAATTTTGTCTCCCAATTTTCCAACCTGTGCTGTCCCTCTGATGATCTCATTCCTAATCCTGTCCACCCTAGACAGCTCCAATAAAGAATAACCGGCAACATCTTAATTGCTGCACACGAAGGGGGGGGAAGGAAAAGGGGGACGAAAGGGGGAATCGCCCTCTAGCTAAAATCCTGTCTCTTTGTCAGTGCCAAACATGTTCATACTAACCCACACAAGCAAGGCTGGTCCTACAAAAACTAACTCTCTTATAATCTTTCCGGGTTGCACTTTGCTGAGACCCTATTTGTCAACAAGCGCACTCCTGAACACTCTTCTTCCACTCACTTCATCTGCCTGTACTCTCTTCTTTACCTCATTTCCACACTCCGAAAAAATCCCACTTTTCCTTTTCTTGGACAATTGATTCCCAAGGTACCTGACTCCTGGACCTTTTTATGACCACTGGAGGGCACCTGTAGCCTGACACTTGTTCCCCCTGCCTCACCGTATTCATGTACACACATGTATTCTGTCTTACTACAGTTGACTGTCATTCCTCTCGGGCTTGTTCCGATGTAATTCCTCCACTTCTAAAGAAACTCCAAGTTCTCATTCTAACACTGTTTCCCGTTCTCACTACGATCCACAATGTTTCCTGCAAACATCAATAGTCAAAGCGATTTCCTGTCTGACCTCATCCGTTCGTCTGTCCATCACCAGAGCAAAAAGAAGGTACTCAGGCCGATTTTTTGATGTGCATTCCCACCTCTAACCGAAATTGAAGCCTAATCTGTCACGTCCACAGGAAATCAACATCGGCACCGCGGTGCAACTCTGTTCGCTAGCATGTCCTGCACTAATCTATCGTAAAAGCGTGGAACTTTATCAAGCCACTCGGCTTCCTCATACACCGAGCCACAAGTTCCTCCCTTTGGCACCCCTGTCCATAAGCCCTTTCTCCAAATCCACAAGACTCATGTAAAATCTCTTTCTGACCATCTCTTACTTCTCCCTCAGCAGTCTCAAGCAAAAATTGCATCCATGTGTGCGCTCTTCCTTGCATGAAACATACTGTTGTTCACCCTGTCACCTCCTGTCTGAGCCTACCTTCCACAACTCTCTCCCCAATCTTCATTGTGTGGCTCATCAACCTTTATGCCCCTGTAAGAGCCACAACTCTGTACATCACCCTTTGCTTAAAAATCGGTAAACTTTTCCTTCATTCCTCCGGCTACTCTCATCAACCAGAATTCCATTTGAATAAATCTTTCAAAAAACCACTATCAAGCTCTCCTAGACTTTTCTATACCTCAACCGGTAAATGTCCATCAGGTCCCACTGCCTTTCCGTTCTTCATCTTTTCAAAGCTTTCCTCACTTCATCCGTGCTAATCTTGGCTAACATCCTGTTCCACAGTCTACACCATCCACCTTCTTTCCCTTTCATTTTCTACATTCCCTAACTCCTCAAAATATCCTTCCATCTTTCCCTCACCCTCTCCTCACCTGACAGTACATTTCCATTTTCTAATCCCTTGACAACACCCTGACATGCTGCACATCTTTACAGCTCTATCCTCTGGTCTCGCTCAGATACAACAAGACTCCTTCTCCTCCTTTCCCTACTGTCTAACCTTTCAATAACTCATCGTAGGCCTTCTGCTTGGCTTTGCTACCTCCCTCATTTGCCCTTTGTCACGCATCTCCTTGTACTCCTGCCTACTCTCATGTGCGTCCTGTCCCTGTCCTCGGCATTATCTTCGTTTGCCTGACGCTCGGGGTGTCTTCCGCATACCCTCTGCACTTCCTCTTCCACCACCAGGTTTCCTTTTCATCCTTTGCTTGTCCAGAGACACACCCAGTACACCTTTCTACTGTCTGTCTAATTACTGTTGCGCCTGCTACCCCAGTCATCTGGGCTCTTTCCTATCACCCAAGCCTTTCTCAGCTCCTCTCTGAGTCCTTACAACAATTCTTCCTTTCTCAAACTTCCACCATTTGTCCTGTGCCTTCCTTGTCCCTCTTCCTCTTCCTAACCCCAGAGCCATCCTGCACACCACCATCCGATGCTGCCCTAGCTACAACTCTCCCCTGCCACTACCTTACAATCACTAAATCTCTTTACAAACCTCTTTCTACATAGGATTATTCTACCTGTGTGCTCCTTTCCTTTCCCTCCCTTTGGTGTGCTCCACTCTATAAGTCACCCTATGCCTCCCCCTTCTTTTGGAAATATGTAGTTAAACCACAGCCCATTCCATCCTCTTTGCAAAATCCACCCACATCCGTCCCCTTCTAGGTTCCTATCCTTAACAACAACCTGCCCATCACTTCTCATCTCCTTTATTACCTTCACCAACATGACCATTGAAATCTGCACCATCCACCGTCCCTCCTTCCGGGAATGCTCTCAACCACTTCATCTAACTCTCCCCAGAATCTCTCTTTCTCCTCTAGTTCACAGCCAACTTGTGGTGCATAGCCACTAACAACATTCACCATTACACCCTCAATTTCCAGCTTCAGACATATTATCCTATCTGACACCCTTTTCACCTCAACGACATTCTTTACATAGTCCTCCTTCAGGACCACACCAACTCCATTTCTCTTCCTATCCACACCATGGTAGAACAGTTCAAACCCTGCACCAATGCATCGAGCCTTGCTACCCTTCCACTTTGTCTCCTGCACACACAAAACATCGACCTTTCTCCTCTGCATCATATCAGCCAGCTCTCTACCTTTCCATGTCATCGTCCCTACATTTAGGGTTGCTACCCTCAGTGCTATATTCTGGCCCCTCCTGATTTCTCTCTTGTCTCCTCACACGTCTCCCTCTTCTTCGTCTTCTGCAAACAGTAGTCCAATTTCCGCTGGCAATCTGTTTGCTATCAGTACCAGTGGTCCTACACTGGTTACCAGTTAAAATCTGCATTGATTACAAAATACTTCTTATAACTTATAAAGCTCTACATGGTCTGGCCCCACATTATCTGAGTGAACTTTTAGAGTCTTACAATCCAGCTCGTCTACTTCGTTCGCAGGGTGCAGGACTTCTTTTAGTTCCTAGAATTAAAAAAGTCACAGCAGGGGGAAAGGTTTTCTCATACATGGCCCCCCAACTATGGAATAAACTTCCCACTTTAGTTTGAGATTCAGACACTCTCCAAAATTTTAACTCTAGGCTAAAGACATACTTATTTACGCAGACTTTTGACTAGATTTAGACCAGGATGCATGGCTTGGGTCACTGGGACCGGAGTCTGGAGTCATGTCTGGCCTGCCTACCTTATCCTTTGCCGGGAGTGTCGAGTGGGTGGTCTGGCTGAACTGGGCATCAGTTCTCTTGATCTTGACTCGTGCATCCTTGCCTTAGACTAATTGCAGAGCTGGGGGTTCATAGTCAACGAGCCTTATGGTGATCAGAGACGTTGGGTTGCTGTCTTCTGCCTCCCATGGGATTGCCATGTCTCATGTGATCTCTCTTGGCTGTGTTACCTTCCGGTTCTAATCTTTCTAGCTATGCTGCTACAGATAATGCTGCCAGGGCCTCATGCTACACATGGCATCAGTGATTGTTAATAGACACTGTGCTTTTAATCAATAACTAATTCTATTTTCTGTTTTCTATCCAAGCTGTGTTCCGGTACCAGTTCCAGCCCCACACATGATGTTCATCCACTGCAGCTTCACTCAAGCTGCTTCAGTCATCAGCGACAAGCCTCACTATACCCGGGCCACCAGAGGGCAGTAACTCACTCCCTCCTCCGGTTATCTGGGGACAAAGTGCCGCCAACGACTTTCCTGCTCAGACTCAAGATCCTGGAGTGACTCTGTCTATCGGACTACTAAATGCTGATGTGCATATTTTACATTTTATTTGAACTATGACTCCAAGACTTATTAGTTTAGATAAATTAGTTTCATTCTTCTATTTATCATCTATGCCGCCGAAGGAGGTTGGGTTCCTTTTTGAGTCTTGGTCCTCCCAAGGTTTCTTCCTATAACACTCAGGGAGTTTTACCTCGCCACTGTCGCCCTAGGCTTGCTCAATTTGGGTTTGGGCGTAGATATTAGGAGATAATCTAAAATTGTAAAGTTGCTTTGAGACAATGCTCCATTGTAAAAAGCGCTATATAAATAAATCTGACTTGACTTGACTCTACATGTCCTGGTCACCACCAATCTGTCCTGAGCTGGGCACCTCCCATGGGAAGAGTGTGCCCACAACACATTCTGCCACTCATCTCTGGGCAGGTCAACCTTTGAGTGCCAATTGGCAAACTGGGTATCCTCCACCTATGTCTATAGCAAGAGGCTATAGAGTTTATATACAGAGTTATATACAGAGTTTATATAAAGAGTTATATACAGTATGTGGTATGTATGTATGTATGTATGTATGTATGTATGTATGTATACACAGTTCTTTACCCCATGTAAAGTTTCTAATACCATCTGAGAGTCAGGACGTCCTAACAATTGTGGTCCAGATGTTGTTAATTGTACTTACATACATGGTGCTGTAACTGGTTCCAAAGTACAAAAATGTTTGTGCCAGAGTGATAGCAGATGAACTTCCATCATCTATCCGTCCATTCTGAGTGTCTCCAGCTCCAAATGGGTAAAAATGGTCTGAAACAATCACATGAATTCTGTAATAACTGTATACATAACTGGTTGTAAATATACATAAGGCTGCCACTAAATTAGATATGCCATTGTTTTAGCAATGTTATATAGTTATGTTTGGCAGCCTTTGCAGGAGGCCAAGTTGGATTATTCGGGAAGCTTGGATTATCCAAAGAAGCTTATTCAGGAATGTTTTTTTGGAAGGGGACCAGCTAAGAAACCACTTTTTTGGAAGGGGAACAGGGTGAAAAGGCTAAGATATGCTAAATCTGAGTTTGATATTTTTGGGTCCAGTCACTGACAAAATGCTTTATATTATAAACTCACAGACAGCTGCTACCGTGTTGCCAAGTTAGTGAGTTTGTGATTTTGTTGCAAGACTCTAGTAGCCCCAAATCTGGCAACTTTTCGTACAAACCAAAGCTACTTTCCATATATATATATATATATATATATATATATATATATATATATATATATATATACATACACGTGTATACCATATATATATGCCAACCTCTTCAACCACCAATCAGGGACACTTTCCTCCTGGTGTGTTCACATATGCATGCATATATATATATATATATATATATATATATATATATATATAAGTTTTTATTTATTTATATAAAATTTATTAATTTTATATAAATGAATTGTGAAAGCTTTCACAAATCTGAAAATGCCTAAAAGTCATAAATATTATGTTAATAAACATGTATTGTTCAAAGTTACAGCTGTGAAAGCTTTCATAAATCTGAAAATGCATATAAGTAATAAATATTACATAAATAAATGCTTTTTATACTAAATATTATCTGTGAACACTTTCATAAATCAGATCAAATATAAAAAAATAAATAACATCATAATAAATATTTATTAGACAAAATTATATATGTGAAATCAGATTTTGCCTAAAACTAATAAATAATATCATTACAACAATGTATTAGACAAAGTTATATCTGTGAAACCTTTCACAAATCAGAAAATGCCTACACATAATACACAGTATGTAAATAACTGCCCATTAGAAAAAGTTATTCTGTGATAGTTTTCAGAACTGATGGAGGGTAACTTTAACCTGTGCTGATTCTCTATATTATTAGTTTTTTTAAGTTATATGGACGGTTTTATGGCGATTTAAATTAAAGGCTTAATTATTTCGCGTGTTATCATTTTCCGTCCTCACGATTTATACGAGCCACATACAGACAGAATTAAGACTTAAAAGTTTCACAAATCAGCCTGGTCACCTCACTGCAGCTGTCAGTAATCTAATGGTCACCTTTAGAAGTTATAAGCTTTTGAAAATAAAGCCCTAAAATGTACTGCCGAATGATTTCACTTTAGATAATGACGTCACCTGAATTCACAAATCAGGACGAGCCAAATATAGAATTAATCACAGTTTAAAGTGACTTCATCATGGAATGCAAGATGAAAAAAGCTCAACCCAAGTTTACTGCGGTTCCCACTCTTTTTTATAGTTGCAAAGTCTTTTTTTCTTTACAGGTTCACTGCTCATTCTGACAGCATAAGACTCCACTCACAGCACGCACACACACACACACACACACACACACACACACACACACACACACACACACACACACACACACTGCTCTGTCACTAACGTAGCTACTACACCTGGGAGTTTGTATCAGTTTTGGAGCGTTATTGGCCAATGAGGCTGTGACTGGAATCTGGGACTGGACAAATCAAAATTGCCCATAAATCGTGATGTCCCGGACAATACGGGATGGTTGGCAACCCTAATAATGGTGGAGTATAATATTTTTGTGTCATTTGTTTAACTGTGTTCTCTTTATCTACGTCTAGGACTTGTGTGAAAATCTGATGATGTTTTAGGTCATATTTAAGGCAGAAGTATATAAAATTATAAAGGGTTATAAAGGGCGCACACTTACAGTGCTTGAAAGTTTGCGCCCTTTATAATTTTATATACTTCTGCCTTAAATATGACCTAAAACATCATCAGGTTTTCCCACAAGTCCTAAAAGTAGATAAAGAGAACCCAGTTAAACAAATGACACAAAAATATTATACTTGGTCAATTATTTTTTTGAAGAAAATTATCAAATATTACATATTAGTGAGTGGCAAAAGTATGTGAACCTTTGCTTTCAGTATCTGGTGTGACCCCCCTGTGCAGCAATAAGTGCAACTAAACGTTTCCTGTAGCTGTTGATCAGTCCTGCACACCGGCTTGGAGGAATTTGACCCCATTCCTCCGTACAGAACAGCTTCAGCTCTGGGATGTTGATGGGTTTCCTCACATTAGCTGCTCGCTTCAGGTGCTTCCACAACATTTCCAATTGGATTAAGGTCAGGACTTTGACTTGGCTATTCCAAAACATGAACTTTATTCTTTTGTAACCATTCTTTGGTAGAACGTACTTAGGGTCGCTGTCTTGCTGCATGACCCACCTTCTCTTGAGATTCAGTTCATGGACAGATGTCCTGATATTTTCCTTTAGAATTCTCTGATCTAATTCAGAACTAATTGTATCATCAGTGATGGCAAGCCGACCTGGCCCAGATGCAGCAAAACAGGCCCCAAACCATGATACACAGATCACAGATGTGATAAGGTTCTTTTGCTGGAATGCAGTGTTTTCCTTTCTCCAAACATAACACTTTTTCTTTTAAACCAAAAAGTTTTATTGTGGTCTCATCTGTACACAAAACATTCTTCCAATAGCCTTCTGGCTCGTCCACGTGATCTTTAGCAAACTGCAGACGAGCAGCAATGTTCTTTTTGTAGAGCAGTGGCTTTCTCCTTGTTGTTCAGTGTTCTTCTGTTGGTGGACTCATGAACATTAACATTAGCCAATGTGAGAGAGGCCGTCAGTTGCTTAGAAGTTACCCTGGGGTCCCTGGGGACCTCACCAACTATTACACACCTTGCTCTTGGAGTGATCTTTGTTGGTCGACCACTCCTGGGGAGGGTAACAATGGTCTTGAATTTCCTCCATTTGTACACAATCTATCTGACTGTGGATTGGTGCAGTCCATACTCTTTAGAGATGGTTTTGTAACATTTTCCAGCCTGATGAGCACCAACAACTCTTTTTTCTGAGCTCCTCAGAAATCTCCTTTGTTCGTGCCATGATACACTTCCACAAACGTGTTGTGAAGAGCAGACTTTGATAGATCGCTGTTCTATAAATAAAACAGGGTGCCCACTCACACCTGATTCTCATCCAATTGATTGAAACACCTGACTCTAATTTCACCTTCAAATTAACTGCTAATCCTAGAGGGTCACATACTTTTGCCACTCACTAATATGTAATATTGGATCATTTTCCTGAATAAATAAATGAGCAAGTATAATATTTTTGTCTCATTTGTGTAACTGCGTTTTGTTTATCTACTTTTTAGGACTTGTGTGAAAATCTGATGATGTTTTAGGTCATATTTATGCAGAAATATAGAAAATTCTAAAGGGTTCACAACACTTTCAAGCACCACTGTAAGTTTTATGGAACATCAGATTAATTTAAATATTAGTCAAAGACAACACAAGTAAACACAAAATGCAGTTTTTAAATGAAGGTGTTTATTATTAAAGGGGGAAAAAATCAAAACCTACATGGCCCTGTGTGAAAAAGGACTTGCTGGTGTGTTTTGGATCATTGTCCTGCTGCAGAACCCAAGTTCGTTTCAGGTCATGAACAGATGGATGAACATTCTCCTTCAGGATTTTTTGGTAGGCAGCAGAATTCATAGTTCCATTTATCACAGCAAGTCTTCCAGGTCCTGGAGCAGCAAAACAGCCCCAGACCATCACACTACCACCCCCATATTTTACTGCTGCTATAATGTCCTTTTTCTGAAATGCTGTGTTACTTTTACACCAGATGTAACGGGACACACACCTTCCAAAGTGTTCAACTTTTGTCTAGTCAGTCCACAGAATGTTTTCCCAGAAGTCTTGTTGATCATCAAGATGTGTTCTGGAAAAATTGAGACGAGCTTTAATGTTCTTTTTGCTCAGCAGTGGTTTTCGTCTTGCCATGCAGGTCATTTTTGCCCAGTCTCTGTCTTATGGTGGAGGCATGAACACTGACCTTAACAAGTGAGGCCTGCAGTTCTTTGGATGTTGTTGTTGAGGTCTTTTGTGACCTCTTGTATGAGTCATTGCTGCGCTCTTGTGGTAATTTTTAATTTTTGTCGACTGGCCACTCCTGGGAAGGTTCACCACTGTTCCATGTCTTTGCCATTTGTGGATAATGGCTCTCACTGTGGTTCACTGGAGTCCCAAAGCTTTAGAAAATGGCTTTATAACCCTTTTCCAGACTGATAGATTCCAGACTGATAGATAAATTACTTTCTTTCTCAATTGTTCCTGAATTTCTTTGGATTTCAGCATGATGTGTAGCTTTTAAGGATCTTTTGGTATACTTCACTTTGTCAGGCAGGTCCTATTTAAGTGATGTTCTGATTTAGAACAGGTGTGGCAATAGTCAGGCCTGGGTGTGGCTAGAGACAGTGAACTCAAGTGTGATAAACCATAGTTAAGTTATGTTTTTAACAAGGGGGGGAGCAATCACTTTTTCACACAGGGCCATATAGGTTTGGATTTTTCCTCCCTTAATAATAAACACCTTCATTCAAAACTGCATTTAGTGTTTACTTGTGTTGTCATTTACTAATATTTAAATTGGTTTGATGTTCCAAAACACTTAAGTGTGACAAACATGCAGGAAATCAGGAAGGAGGCAAACAGTTTTTCACACCACTGTATGCATGTGTAGATTGAAATGATATGAATAATAGTTGCCAAAAATTCAAATTGGTGAAAGTTTTATTTACCTGGTGTTTGTGGTGAAGTTGTTGTTGTGTACGGTGTTGTTGTTGTGTATGTTAGTGTTGTTGTTGTTGGGTCTGGTGTTGTTGTTGTGTATGGTGACGTTGTTGTTGTGTATGGTGACGTTGTTGTGTATGATGATGTTGTAGTGTATGGCCTTGTTGTTGTTGTGTATGGTGGTGACGATGTGGTTGTTGGGTATGGTGATGTTGTTGTTGGGTATGTTGTTGTTGGGTATGTTGTTGTTGATGTGTATGGTGATGTTGTTGTGTATGGTGGTGATGATGTTGTTGTTGGGTATGTTGTCGTTGTGTATGGTGATGTTGTCGTTGTGTATGATGATGTTGTTGTGTGTGGTGATGGTGTTGTTGTGTTTGGTGGTGATGATGTTGTTGTTGTTGTGTATGGTGTTGTCGTTGTGTATGGTGTTGTCGTTGTGTATGGTGATGTTGTTGTGTATGGCCTTGTTGTTGTTGTGTATGGTGATGATGATGTTGTTGGGTATGGTGTTGTTGTTGTGTATGGTGATGATGTTGTTGTATATGGTGGTGATGATGTTGTTGTTGGGTATGTTGTTGTTGTTTGTGGTGGTGATGATGATGTTGTTGTTGGGTATGATGTTGTTGTTTGTGGTGGTGATGATGATGTTGTTGTTGTTGGGTATGTTGTTGTTGTTTGTGGTGGTGATGATGATGTTGTTGTTGGGTATGATGTTGTTGTTGTGTATGGTGATGATGTTGTTGTGTATGGCCTTGTTGTTGTTGTTGTGTATGGTGATGGTGTTGTGTTTGGTGGTGATGATGTTGTTGTTGGGTATGGTGTTGTCGTTGTGTATGGTGATGTTGTCGTTGTGTATGGTGATGTTGTTGTGTATGGCCTTGTTGTTGTTGTGTATGGCGATGATGTTGTTGTGTATGGTGGTGATGTTGTTGTGTATGTTGTTGTTGTGTATGGTGATGTTGTTGTTGTATATGGTGGTGATGATGTTGTTGTTGGGTATGTTGTTGTTGTTGTTTGTGATGGTGATGATGATGATGTTGTTGTTGGGTATGTTGTTGTTGTTTGTGGTGGTGATGATGATGATGTTGTTGTTGGGTATGTTGTTGTTGGGTATGTTGTTGTTGTTTGTGGTGGTGATGATGATGTTGTTGTTGGGTATGTTGTTGTTGTTGTGTATGGTGGTGATGATGTTGTTGTTTGTGTTGGTGTTGCTGTTGATGTTGTTGTTGTTTGTGCTGTTGTCTCTCCTGTAAAATAATTAACAAAATGTAATTAATATAAATGATTTTGGAAAACAGTTAAACAAATGAATTGTACTAATTATTCTGATATGATCCAAATAAATTGAGGCTCTTACCACTGAACAGCAGCAACAGTGGCAGACAGAGTGGAATCAGACACCTCATTGTGGATGAGTGTGTGTCCTGGCCTGAAATGTTTAAGAAGATTATAAAATAAATATAGTTTTAGCTCCACTATATTTTAACTATATTAGGGGGAAATACTTAGCTGTAGACTTTTTGTGTTAAAACCAAACACTGTACCTACAACCCCAAATCAGAAAAAGTTGGGACGGTATGGAAAATATGAATTAAAGTAAATGCAGTGTTTCTTCCACTTCCTTTGTCTTTTATTTCATTGCCGATGGCCTGCAACACAATCCAAATAAAGTTATGATGGGGCAATTTGGAGATAGTGATGAATTAAAAAAGTAAATAACGATGTGATTTCAAACAGGTTATTATAATCATGATTTAGTCCAAAAGCAGCGTCCAGGAAAGGCTTTCATGGGTAAAGATGCTCAGAGGATCTCCAGTTTATCACCAAATGTGTAAGAATATTTTTAAACATTTCAAAAATTATGTTCCTCAAAGAGAGATTGGAAAGGATTTATATATTTCTCCCTCTACAGCACTGTAAAAAATGATTTTTTGACTTTGTAAATACAATGTGGACAATTAAAGTAATTTCTACATGAATACATCAATTCTGAGAATTACTCAAACATGTCATGTGTAATTCAGTGTAATGCTTGGAGTTTCTGCGTAATTGTGTGTCTTCACATTTAGTTAAATAAATTCAGTAAATTTAACTGTAGTAACTGTAGTAAA
>JAJAGP010003742.1:0-65567 GCA_025084515.1 Ancistrus triradiatus | reverse complement strand
TCTCATCCATCAACAAAACATTCTTCCAATAGCCTTCTGGCTCGTCCACGTGATCTTTAGCAAACTGCAGACAAGCAGCAATGTTCTTTTTTGGAAAGCAGTGGCTTTCTCCTTGCACCCCTGCCATCCACACCATTGTTGTTCAGTGTTCTTCTGATGGTGGACTCATGAACATTAACATTAGCCAATATGAGAGAGGCCTTCAGTTGCTTAGAAGCTACCCTGGGGTCCTTTGTGACCTCACCAACTATTACATGCCTTGCTCTTGGAGTGATCTTTGTTGGTCGACCACTCCTGGGGAGGGTAACAATGGTCTGGAATTTCCTCCATTTGTACACAATCTGTCTGACTATGGATTGGTGGAGTCCAAACTCTTTAGAGATGGTTTTGTAACCTTTTCCAACCTGATGAGCATCAACAACTCTTTTTTTTTTAAGTCCTCAGAAATCTCCTTTGTTCATACCATGATACACTTCCACAGACATGTGTTGTGAAGAGCAGACTTCGATAGATCCCTGTTCTTTCTCCCTCACACCTGATTGGCATCCCATTGATTAAAAACACCTGACTCTAATTTCACCTTCAAATGAACTGCTAATCCTAGAGGTTCACATACTTTTGCCACTCACTAATATATAATATTGGATCATTTTCCTCAATAAATAAATGACCAAGTATAATATTTTTGTCTCATTTGTTTAACTGGGTTCTCTTTATCTACTTTTAGGACTTGTGTGAAAATCTGATGATGTTTTAGGTCATGTTTATGCAGAAATATAGAAAATTCTAAAGGGTTCACAAACTTTGAAGCACCACTGTAGCGTAATTTTGGTTACAGAAATGTCTTCAGCTTTCTATTTCTTCGCAGCCAGTGAGTGCTGTTTGCAGTTTGCATGACGAAAGTAAGAAGCAGAGGAAAAACTCTGAAAACACTCAGAACAATAAGACATTTAAAACAGCATCACCTCGCTGAACACAAGCAAGCAGCGTCTGCCATCATTTTTTTAGTGGAAGAAGTTATCCATTAAAAGAAAAGTTGAACAAAAATTATCTGTAGCCTGTCATTTATAATTATTGGACAGAAAAAAATTGGAATTGGCCAGTCATATGTTTAAAATATCTGAAATCAGAATAGGCCAAGAAATATCCAGTCGGTGCTTTTGGGGGCACAAACATGCAGTGCATCCATTTGACAGTAATGAGTATTAGCTGCTAATGAAACATGGCTAGTAAGCAGGATGGCTGTTCAGTCAATCCTTCAACTTTCTCAAAAATCGACAGTGCGCCTTTAAATGCGGTGCGTCTAATGTATGAATTAATTCTGGTTGTGCTTCCTGACCTAGAACCGATTGTAGATGGTACACGGTGCTCATAAATCTGTCAAAATGTTTTAGCACGGCTTTGGTAAGTTACGAAGCTTACGGCCACCGTAGTGCGCAGCATCGCGGAGTAATACGGTATGTGCTTCAGCATTAGGGTACGTGCATTCATTCATTCATTCAAGCGGATTTCAAACACAACGCTATCAGTCACGCAGTACAACATGGTCATAGAGCAGCTGTGAGAGAATTCAACATTAACGAATCAATGGTACGGAAGTGGAGGAAGCAAGAAGACGCCCTGCACCAGGTAAAGACCAAACTGAGCTTCTGACGGAACTTAGAGTTTTGTTTCATTTCATGCGTCTTATAATCCGGTGCGCTTTATGGTCCGGAAAATACGGTAAGTGCTAATTATGATATTGGCTTCATTCACACTGCATAAAAAAGTGACCCAAATCCGTTTTGCTGCAGAAATCATATATGTTAATGGGTATGTCAATGGGCATTTTTAATTGTGGCATGTATCCAGCACTAGTCTGAACAGGTCATGCTTTTGAACTGACCCGCATGCACAAAGGCATAGGTGCTGTGATTTCAACATGTTCAAAAGATTTAAAAGAAAATATCTGGGTTCTGTGTTATACAGGTTACAGTGTCCTTAAAAAACAAACAAACAAAAATAACCCTGAATGATAAAATACTTTAATGATTTTTAATTCAGTGCCATAAGGCTACAAATACTCTGGCAGCTTGCCTCATCTCATTGCATTCTAGAGATATGATGCAAACATCCTTTTCCTGTAGGAAATGACCAGCATTCTTCTTTTTATGTTTTGGATGGTATAAATTCTGAGACAGAGGTTACATACCTCCTTCTACTGCTCTCTAATGATCTTCACTCCAGCTTTGGCTTTATTTGACCTGTGTTTTCTTCCATGGAGTTGCTCTTTCTTTCATTGTCTGCATCAGGATTTAGGATTTTCTTTTACTAGCCAAGGGTAATGTGCTTTCTTTTTGTCTCTGTCTTGCAAGATAAGTGAATTGTGCTGATGCTGAAAAAGACTATTTACCAAGTAAAGTGCCTCATTTGGGAGACATCTCTGCTGCGTTCGCCTCAGTGACTATAAAGGTTATAAGGATATTTGTTGATTAGTATTATTGTACATCCCTTTGCTTTATTCATGCTTTTAATCATTAATTACAGACGAATATAGGCATTAAAAAAACAATAATTTGGGGGTCGGAAATGGATTAATCCTGCTTACATTACTTCTTATGAGGATATTTGATTCCGACCTCGAACAAATCGGCGATCGAGCGACCTTCTGGAACCAATTAAGTTCGTATTTCGAGGTTCCACTGTATTTTACTATTATTTTATTATTTTATATACATGTATATTATTTTAGCCTATAGGTGCAATTTCAGACACCCCTCAGTCTTGGCGCCGCTGTCCCAGTGCAGCAACTGTGTTCACTTCAGTGGCTATCAAGTTTCGCTTTATTTTCACTTATTTCATGTCTTTATATTTCACTTACTTTTATTGATTATTATTACGGTGTTACATTCCTTTGGTTTATTCATGCTTGTAATAATAAATTACTAATCATTTGGGGGTCGAGAATGGATTAATACTATTTACATTACTTCTTATGGGGAAATTTGATTCAGATTTCAAACGAAATCAGACTTTTGTTTGTTTGAACAGCCTTCTGGAACCAATTAAGTTCGTATGTCGAGGTTCCACTGTAGTAGCATTTTGTGGTGGATGTCCTTGTGTTGTCTTTTATAAACATATGACAGCTACTAGATGGTTGTTTTATGTATGCCAGTGATGCCAGTAACATCTACTTGTGTATGAGTCAGAGGGCATATGCAAGTCATAATGTGTATGAGTGTGCTTAGATCCAGTTAGTATCCATGCTGTTTTCTTTTAAGTGTCACATTTTCTCGGATATCGTGAACATCTTGAAGCCCGGACACTCGTCTGGTACTTCCATTAGATAACTGCAAACTTTCCTCTCATGGCGATCACAAGGCTATGTTTATATTCCACTTGAATTGTTTTGGCTTTACCTGTCTTGTGAAAGATTAATTAAAAATAAATCTGGAGACCATGTTCTGTTTAGACATGAGAAAGTAGAATAGTGATCCTTGCTGGCCTGGATCACCTTTTAGTCCTACTAGATTTATTACTTTAAAATATGTTATATATAAACAAGAGAAGTGTATTTTTATGAAATAAGAAATATATTTAGATTATAGGAAACATCTAAATATTAGTTTTGGGAAAATATCAATATTATTAACTAACTCAATAATTCAAACCAAAATTGTCATTCATTACAAAATTCAATTTCAAAGTCAAACCAAAAGAAACCTAGATATCTATTGATATATAGATATACATAGATATATATCTTGAAATAAAGAATTTCAGCTTGGTTGGTAAGCAGACCCTGTCAGTTCGGATAACAGTCCATGTTCCAGTTGCAAGAGAGAGAATTTACCATGTCTTCACTTCATAGAACATAATCCCAAGCTCATCAAGTTGTATTTTTTATCAAATGCTAAATGGATCTGTTTGTTGCCCTTGGCTAGCGGTTGTTTTCACCTTGCAGCTCTCCCATGGGTACCATTTTTCCACTCTCATGCTATTGGAGGGAATGAATGCTGACCTGAGCTGAGGTGGAAATATGAAATATTTTATTAACTTACACTATAGTTTTATTATAATTATATATTGTCTACATATTTTATTTATTTTAAGTATGTTCTTTTTGTTAATAACTATTTAGCTTATGTTTAAATTGTTGCTATAATCTTATTAATTAGATAACTTACTTAGGGGGTTGAGACCCTGTTTGAGTCTTGGTCATCCAAGGGAGTTTTTCCTTTCCACTGTCACCCTAGGCTTGCTCAATTTGGGCTTGGACATAGATAAATTGTAAAGCTGCCTTGAGACAATGTCCCACTGTCAAAAGGTGCTATAAAATAAATTAATCTGAAATCTGCGGTGGCTAGGTCTGAATTCCTTCAGATGGTCCAGCTTTGGTTCTTGTTTTCTTCGTAGATGAGTCCTCAGTGTGCTCTAGAAGGATTTGCTAGGCAGGCCACTTTCTGGGAAACCACTGTTTCAAGTTTTCCTCCACTGGAGATAGCCAAATGACTCTCAGTGTATTCACTGGAGCCTCAAAATCCTTCAGAAATGGATTGTAAATCTTTCCAGAACGGATATTTCGTAAGTTGCTTTTCTAATGTCTTCTCATGCTTTCTTTTCCTTTGATTGTGGCATTGCCGGCTGCTTGTTGAGACCTTTCAGCGTACTTCACATGCTGAAAGGTTCTAGTCATGTGAGGTTTAAGCAGTAAAGAGCTAGCAGTAATCAAGTCTATGCAAATCGAATTTTCCAAATAGATTTGATTATGATTAACGAAGGGCGCCAGTTGACAAATAATACCTTCTTACTTTCGTAAGTCGAATTATCAATTTAAAAATTAACGTTTTAGGTTTCATCCTGTTTGTCTTTGATTTAGATGACCATTCATTTGAATGTCTACAAGGGTGGGAAATTAATGCAAAATAGAAGAAATCAGAGCGACAAATATTTTTTCGCACACTGTATAATACCAACATGAAATGATAACAACAGCAAGGTACAGAGTAATTACTCTTATTTGTTGTTGCCTGTTTTTTCAACCCCCAATTTGTGACAGTTCCATCTGTGTCCTTTTCCAGCGTGGTTGGTCATCACACAGGCTTGTCCTGCAGGAGGGGAGGCTTGGCATGGGGTCATTCCCTGGCACTGCAACAGTGGCCCCTAACCAGCCATGTGTTGGATTGGGTTCTTTACTAGAAGTGCAGGCCTGTAAATTCCGGGATAGACTCTGTACATATCTTGCCCTGGAGCATAGTAGGCAGCATACTTTCTCTGCTTGCATAAAAGGGTGAAAATTACAGAAGAAATGCAAGTTGATTGATTTCACAACTGCAGGCATCCAGATTTCTAAAGTTCAAAAGTCATCTCAAGAACGCTAGTTGCATGTCTTTATACCACCTTATGACCTGTAATTTACGCATCGTTTGCTACTATGTTGAGACTAGGACTGTGTGATATTGACAAAAATGATATCTTTATATTTCTGGGATTTTGTCCACAATGATTAATAGGAAATACTTTGCAATGTTTGAAGAATGTGGTTTCTAATGGTCTAAATGTGGTTTGGTGCCAGTACCTTGGTCTGGTTTAGGTCTGTTGTGGACAGTCGACTGCCAAAGCTTTTCATGTTCTCAGATTCGGTGCAGTCGTTTTGCAGATGTGGATTGCAACTGAGTTTCGAACATGTCGTTGATTGCAGTTTTGTTTGCGCAACATCCCGTCTTTTTTAAGCCATCACAAACCAACTCCATGTGAGCGAAAGTGTTCCTCATCAAGCAGTTAAATTTAGTGAGGTACAACCCTAAAATCAGAAAACGTTGGGACAGTATGGAAAATGCAAATAAAAAAATATATGCATTCCTTGCATTCCGTGCTTTTAATTTCATGCCGGCAGCGTAAGTCTGCATTTCTGCATTACTGCTACCATCACAAGGTGTCTTTGGTCCGACACACACGCTTCCATTTCTCACAGAAGAAATCTGGAAAATACTGTTTGGTCTGAACCACAATACACATTTCACTGTGTGACTGTCCATCCCAGATGCCTTTGAACCTAAGACGAAATTGGGACTGTGGTCAAAGCACCTAGTGGGTACGGTACTGGACTCTGGCCCAAAGGTCGAGGGTTCAAATCCCACCTCTGCCAAGCTGCCCCCTTTGGGTCTTGAGCAAGACCCTTAACCCACAATTGCTTGGATTGTAAGATTGTATCAATTGTAAGTCGCTCTGGATAAGGGCGTCTGCTAAATGCTGTAAATGTAAATCATCCAGACTATTATGAGCTAAAGTCCAGAACCCAGGCTCTGTCATGGCATGGGGTCGGGTCAGTGCCCTTGACAAAGGTCATTTACACTTCTGCGATGGCAGCATTAATGCAGAAAAGTGCTCTGAGATTTTAGATAAACTTTAATTCTTTCAAGATGCCATTTTTCCATTTTTGGTCAATATCACACAGTCCTAGTCTCAACACAGTTGTCTGATTGCATCATTTTCATAGCTTTAAGTTCTATAGCTTCCATAGCTTTAATCTTTAGCCAGGTTGCAGTTCTACAATGCAGACTCCCTAAACTATGCCCCTTCAGAGCTACAGAATGTGAAAAAGTGTGCTTATTCTAGTTTTGAGCTTAGAAAACTCATTCCAGGTGCTTATTGTCGTGAGTGTTTGATTTCTTTCTGTCTTTGGTATGTAGAGGGTGCTGCTGGAGCAGAAGCAGCGACGAAAGCGCCAGGAGACACTTATGGTACAGCCGAATCCAGAAGCTCGTCCACGGCGATCTAGGCCACGCCGCAGTGAAGAGCAGGCGCCTCTGGTTGAGTCTCGTCTCAGCATCGCCAGTGATGTCGTCATCGATGGTAAGGAACGCTGAGGGTGTGGCCTGAGGGAGTGTTTGCGTAATTCAGTGTTCCTTAAACTGTGGCCCCTCACACATGCAAGGTTTAATAGAAGCTTTATATTATAAGACTTTTATTATGGTACAGTATGTGCTTGGAGCCAGCTAGTTTGAAGATGTAGTGGCCTAGCTAATAAATTGTTTATGAACCAGGGGCCTGATTCATGAACATGTCTTAAGAAAGAAAATCTTCTTAAATGTGTGTTTATTCTTAACTTTATTCTATACCAAAAAATAACTTCTTAAGAATGATATTTTTTCTTAAGAACAACTCTAAGGACAAGTGGTATTCTTGAAAACCTTACATTCTTAAATGTTTTCTTAACTTTGCAATAGCCTCACAGTCGTCTTAGGCTATAAGAGTCAAGGTAAGCATCGAAATCTAAAACATTTTTGAACCCTTGGTTTTATGTTTTCCCTCTGAGTGGATTGAACTAAATAACGGAAATAGCGATGAATACGAATTCAAAATGCTTCTTGCCTTATATTGTAATCTGTAAAATGCAACACAAGAAACAAAGATTTTCTTAAGATAACATTTGAGAACTTTTTTTTCAAGAATTGCATTTAAGAACATTCTTATAAACATCTTAGTATCTCTCCAGAGCTTCGTACCTTAAAGGTTATGGGCCGGCGCTTGGAGCGGCGTTACAAGAACTCGGGGTTACATGTTAATTTTCTGGCATTTACTGAACATGTTTCTAATTATAAGGTGGCACTAAATAAGGCACGCTCATCTTACTATTCTGAGGTATTTAAGAAAGCTGGTCAGAAGCGGCTTTTTTCCCTAGCTAATAAGCTTCTTCGCCCCCCCACGTGATTCTACCTCTGCCTCACCCGATTTGATCTACAGGATGCTCCACCATTTGAACCTCCTTTTCTCACATCTGTGTCTCCGTCCGGTACTCTTACCTCCTTCTCTTCTGTCAATTCAATTCTCATTTCCAAAATCATTACTAATTCTAGGCCCACTACCTCAACACTTGACCCAGTTTCCACCTCTCTCTTACAGTCCTGTGCATCTTCTGTATGTGAGCCTATCTGTCATCTCGTCAATCTTTCACTCTCTACTGGAGGTGTTCCTTCCTCATGGAAGCTAGCTGCTGTTACTCCTCTTATTAAAAAGCCCAACCTTGATAGCTGTGTTCTTGGTAACTTCCGTCCCATCTCAAATCTCCCTTTCATCTCCAAGGTTGTCGAAAGAGTTGTAGCCTCTCAGCTACTTGACTTTTTGTCCTCAAACCATGTTTTTTGAAACTTTTCAATCTGATTTCGTCCCCATCACAGTACTGAGACCGCATCTCTTCTGTGTACGTAATGATCTTCTTCCTTGCTGAAAATAAAGTCAGGTCTCCAACTACTCTTCTGCTTGATCTTACGGCTGCTTTTGATACTTTAAACCACAACTTACTTCTGTCTAACTTCTAACATTGGACTTTCGGTTCAGGTACTATCTGGTTTACAATCATATTTGACTGATAGGCGCCATTTTTGTTTGGTTTCGTATAAGGAAGCCATGTTCCTGACTCTTGTTTTCCCATCCGTAGGTGTTCCCGGGTTTTCAGTTCTATTTCTATTGTTCATCATCTACAATTGCTTTTGCTCCCCTTGGTGACATTTTCCTTCCTCATTATTGATTGGAACGTTCTCTGCTATGCTGATGACACTCAAGTCTATGTCAGTCATAAGCCATCTGATTCCTTTCCCCCAGACTGTCTCACTAGGTGTCTCAATGATCTACATTCCTGGCAAACGATCTTCTCCTAAATACCCAGAAAACAGAACTCGTCTTTACTGGCACAAAATCAGCTCTATCATCTCTTTCTAACCCTGTTCTCCTTATTGGTGATGTTTCGGTTCTTCTTTCTGTCTCTGCTTGTAATCTTGGTGTCCTTTTTGATCCTCGTCTGTCTTTTGAGCCTCACATACGATCTCTCTCTAAGTCGGCCTTTTTCCATTTACGCAATATTGCACGTCTCTGTCCGCTGCTATCCCCTAAGGCCGCTGGGGCACTTGTCCATGCCTTTGTGGTCTCTCGGCTTGACTACTGTAACTCCCTCCTTTATGGTCTCCCATCTAAAACTATCCGGCCGTTACAGCTTATTCAAAATGATGCTGCAAGGATTTTAACATCAACAATTAAAAGTGAACACATCACTCCTGTACTTGAGAAACTTCACTGGTTGCCCATCCATCAACGCATCAAATATAAAATCCTATTGCTAATCCTATTTAAATCATTGCATGGCTTATGCCCTGCATATTTGTCTGGTCTGCTTGATCACTACACTCCCTCCCGCACTTTACGGTCGTCTGATTCCTGTCTATTGGTCACCCGCAGGTTTAGGCTTTCCACAATGGGAGGCAGAGCTTTTAGTGTGGCTGCCCCCCTGCTCTGGAACTCGCTCCCTCTTTCTCTGCGCTCTATCACCTCTCTCTCTGTTTAAAACTCAATTAAAAACTCATCTTTTCTCTCAGCATTTTTCAATACTCTTCTACTGCATCTGTGTAATTGCTATTAATGTAAAGCGACCCTCGGTTTTGTGAAAGGCGCTATATAAATGTAATGTATTATTATTATTATTATTATTATTATTAGTATCTGTCTTAAGAACCTTCACAAGTTTTTTTTCTTAAGTAAGCTTTTGTGAAGCCGGCCGCAGTTTCTTAAGGTCTAAAACCAGTTCATTTCATAAGCCATTATAAAATGGTGGTGGCTAACAATAGGACAGAGCCTATATGTCACTTTATGACACCATGGACTGCTCTACAATTGTGTCTCCTCTTTTAAATGGATTGATAGTAAAATATCCAGTTTTCTTTACATTCACATATACAGGTAGTCCTCGGGTTACGACGGTCTCGAGTTACGACATTTCGTGGTTATGACACATCTCCCATTTACTGTATAAAGCCTTGTTTCGACTTAAGTGGTTTTGCGTCGTAAACGTCATAACGCAAACTTCGTGTTTGGTGTGCGCGGCGGAAGAATACACGGTTACGCGGCTCGCTTTTTGATAATTACTGTGTTAGGATAGGTGTTAGGATAGGATAAGTGCTTACAGTATGTTATTTACGTACAGTATGTACGTATGTTCCATCTTACACCGAAAATTGGTTTACGACGCGACGTAGGAACGGATCAACGTCGTAAGTCGAGGACCCCCTGTACTGGGTTTCTTCAATTCAGTAAAAACTACATTATTTTCCTAGAGACATTAGCAATTATTAGCCTTATTAAAAAGAAAAAAACCTTTGTATACCTGCTTTGCTAGGTGAAGAATATTGTTTTTGTATTTAGCCCTCCCCTTGTTCATTAACTTCTATTAACACTCTCCCGAGGCACATAGTGCCTAAAAGTCACCAACACTCTGCTGACTCAATAAGAGTTCCAATAGTTCTAAACCTCTGGCATTTACATCAACACAAACTGTTTGTAGTGAGTTTCATGGCATGTGTTTTCATCGCCAAGAAGCTGCACGCAAGCCTTACATTACCAAGCACAGGACCAAGCGTGGAAGTGGGTGGTGTAAAGCAAGCTACCATCGGAGTCTGGGGCAGTGGAAACGTATTTTGTGGAGTGACAAGTCATGCTTTTCTGTCTAGCAGTCTGATGAACGAGTCTGGGTTTGGTGAATGCCAGGAGAACAGTATTTGTCTGACAGCACTGTGTCAACTGTAAAGTTTGGTGGAGGAGGGACAATGCTATGGAGTTGTTTTTCAGGGCTTGGCCTAGGCCCCTTTGGTCTAGTGAAGGGAAATCTTAATGCTTCTGCATACCAAGGCATTTTGGACAATTGTGTGCTTTGAAGTTTGTGGGAACAGTTTGGGGAAGGCCCTTTTCTGTTCCAGCATAACTGTGTCTCAGAGTACAAACCATGCCTGTACCTTCATACAGGCATGGTTGGGGGAGTTAAGTGTGAAAGAACTTGACTGGCCCACACAGAGCTCTGACCTCAACCCCATTGAACACCTTTGGGATGAACTAGAATGGGGATTGAGTGCCAAGCTCTCTCGTCCATCATCAGTGCCTGGCCTCACAAATGTTCTTCTGGATGAATGGGCCAAAATTCTGACAGACACACTCCAAAATCTTGTACAAAGCCTTCTGAGAGTAGTGGAAGCTCTTACTGCTGCAAAAAGGGGACCAACTCCATATTAATGCCTATGGATTTAGAATAGATGACATAACCGCTTGTGTAGGTGTCTCAATACTTTTGTCCATATAGTGTATCTTGGCTTGATTCTTGGCAACTTCAGAATGATCTGTGCCAGGGTATTATTTATTCATGATGTTCTGTGTTACATCTGGACCTGAACTACCTAGAATTTCAGTAGTGAGTGCTAATCAGTAGCAGTCAGTGAGTCACTTCTGATTCCACAGGCAGAGAGCAGTGGACCCGCAGAAAAATGAGAAAGGGGTGGTGAGGTAGAATTAAATTGGATATGATTAAATATGGTAGAGTTGTGCAGAGTGGACACTTTAGTTCTCTCAGCTTCACCAGTATCAACCCCTGCCAATTATTAAATACCACTGAAATATTACTATATGTCAGGATTGTTTGCGAGTGTTTCCTGTTGTTTGAATGTAAAAAGTTTAAAGCACTTTTAAAGTTTTAACCATTGCATCCTGTTTGCAGTAGTACAATACAATAGGAGCTTTCTATAGGAACATTCTTAGTGGAGCAAAGAGAAAAGACCAACTAAACCAAAGCATCTGTCAAACCAAGACAAAAACACTCTTTGTGACTTATCCTTTGCCTAGAAACGCACTTAAAGTAACTTTAGATAACACAGCTCCAAAACAGCACAAAACCACAACATTTTATCCCAAACATAAAATGACAAACATGGTCTGAAACTAGTTTAAGGAATTTAAGCACTGGAAACGTAATTGCAACATAACTGTGTGCAGGGTTTTTCAAACTGTTTGTACACATGCCTTCTACCTAAGTTGTTCTAAATTTAAGTAGCACACTTTCACATTATGGTAACCAGCCAAATGGCTTCTAATATTTGTGTCACACATATTCACCATGGGGACATTTGGTCCCCATTATGAGATAAAAACATGGCCACACACACTAGCCAAACATAACTCCGGGAATAATTCTGGCCAGTACCCCTGTCAATGTAACTTTCTCCAGATGTTGTCCGGCATTGTGTGGCTAACAAATCACAGACCAGGTTTGCATCGAAATGTGTACTTTGCTTGAAGTATACAGTTAGCTTTAGATGCCGTATGTGTGCAGAGACAGGCTGTCTAGGCAGATGTCCTCATAATTATGCAGCTGTTTGGTGCATGGTCAGGTGCACTGGATTGGAAGGTGCCACCCATTGTTGCTTGATAGAATTCTAAATGGCTCTAATGTGTCGCCAGATTGGCACATGGCTACAGCTAGGGGTGTGCAATATTTTGATGTAGAATGATCTAGAAAAAATTTTGATCTAGAATGATATTTTCTGGGATTTTGTCGATAACGATAATTAGATGATACTTTGGCAGAGTATATCTTGGGACTAGGTTGTTTGAACCCATCTCTCTCAACCGCCTGAATAGCTCCATGGCACCATGGCTTTTGCATTGTTATTGGTGACAGCATTTGTTATGTTTCTGTGCCAGTACTTTGGCTGGTTTAAGCCTGTCGTGGACAGCAGACTCCCCTGGAAAAAATACACTGTGAAATTGCAGAGTAAAACTGTCACTTGATTGACAGTTTAATGTGAACATTTACATTTTGACCATAAAATATTTCAAAGTTCTACTATGAAGTTTCGAAGGTAATTTGGCCAGTTTATGGTTCTACGTGAAATTTCATAGTATAACTTTACTATAACATAGTGAACTTATGAAAAACTATGAAAAAAATGTACTGCAAAATTTCATAGTAAAACTGTAAACCTGGTTGATTGTTTTAATGTTAAGTTAAACTGTAAACTTGGTGAGCAGTTTTGCTTTCAGCTTCACAATTTATTTTGACTGTGAAGTTCACTGGCTTACAGCTAAGCAATGAACTTGATGTCCATGGTTTTATTGTAAACTTTAAGATACTGTAAATGTAGTCCTTTTAACTGGGAATGTACTAGTTCTATTGCCTTTGGTTGCCCTGAAACAAACCCCAAAAGACCTGTATAAAAATGAACTTCACTTCATGTAAAATGAGAACAATCAAATTATCACAAAGAGAAAACAAATGTACTATTTACTATATTTACTATTAGATAAATTTAATGTTAACTGTTCATAGTTAAACTGTAAACTTAATATATAAGGACTAAAACTGTCAAAACTGAATTTCTAGTTGAGCTATATCACGTTTACGGTTGAAATTTGTGGGCGGCATGGTGGCTCACAGCAAGAAGGTCCTGGGTTCAATCCCAGGGTCCAGCGGTCTGGGTTCTTTCTGTGTGGAGTCTGCATGTCCTCCCCATGTCTGTGTGGGATAACTCCGTTTACTCCAGTTTTATTCCCACAGTCCAAAGACATGCATTAGGTTAATTGATTATGCTGAATTGGCCTGACCTAAGAGCATATACAGTGGTGTGAAAAAGTGTTTACCCCCTTCCTGATTTTCTTTTTTTTTTTTTGCATGTTTGTTTCGGAACATCAATTTAAATATTAGTCAAAGGCAACACAAGTAAACACAAAGTGCAGTTTTTAAATGAAGGTGTTTATTTTTACGGGAGAATAAAATCCAAGTGTTTTACAGCGTTGTGTAGGAATTTTGGCCACTCATCTTTGCAGAATTGTTGTAATTCAGCCACACTGGAGGGTTTTCCAGCATGAACGGCCTTTTTAAGCTCATGCCACAGCATCTCAATAGGATTCAGGGAAGGACTTTGACTAGGCCACTCCAAAGTCTTCATTTTGTTTTTCTTCAGCCATTCAGAGCCATTCAGAGGTGGACTTGCTGGTGTGTTTTGGAATCATTGTCCTGCTACAGAAACCCAAGTTCGTCACCAACAGATGGCCGGAACCATTCTCCTTCAGGGATTTTTTGGTAGACAAGCAGAATTCATAGTTTCCATTTATCACAGCAAGTCTTCCAGGCCCTGAAGCAAGCAAAACAGCCTCACTTACCACCACCATATTTTTACTGCTGCTATAATGTTCTTTTTCTGAAATGGGCTGTGTTACTTTTACACCAGATGTAATGGGGACACCCACCTTCCAAAGAGTTTTCAACTTTTGTCTTTCGTCAGGCCACAGAATGTTTTTCCTAAAAGTCTTGGGGATCATCAAGATGTGGTTCTGGAAAAATTGAGATGAGTTTTTAATGTTCTTTTTGCTCAGCAGTGGTTTTCGTCTTGGAAGAACTCTGCCATGCAGGCCATTTTTGCCCAGTCTACTTGTCTTATGGTGGAGGCATGAACACTGACCTTAACTGAGGCAAGTGAGGCCTGCAGTTCTTTGGATGTTGTTTTGGGGGGGTCTTTTTGTGACCTCTTGGGGTAATTTTGGTCGGTCGGCCCACTCCTGGGAAGGTTTTCCACCACTGTTCCATGTTCTCACCATTTGTGGATAATGGGCTCTCACTGTGGTTCGTTGGAGTCCCAAAGCTTTAGAAAATGGCTTTATAAATAACCCCTTTTCCAGACTGATAGATCTCAATGAGATTTTCTTTCTCAGTTGTTCCTGAATTTTCTTTGGATCTCGGCATGATGTTGTAGCTTTAAGGATTCTTTTGTTTTGTAATTTCACTTGTCAGCAGGTCCTATTTAAGTGATGTCCCTGATTGAGAACAGGGCTGTGGCAATAATCAGGGGCTGGGTGTGGCTATAGAGGAGACAGTGAACTCAGTGTGATAAACCATAGTTAGTTTTAAACAAGGGGGGCAATCACTTTTTCACACAGGGCCATGTAGTTTGGATTTTATATGCCTTAATAATAAACACCTTGGATTTAAAAAAACTATTTTGTGTTACTTGTATTGTCTTTGACTAATATTTAAATTGTTTTAATGTTCCCAAAAACCCCACTTATTAGTGTGACAAAACACTTAAGTGTGGGACAAACATGAAAAAAATAGGAAATTAGGAAGGGGGCAAACACTTTTTCACACACCACTGTGTATGACTAGTCTTGATGTAAAGTTGTGTATCGACATAACTTTGTGTGTGTCGCTGAAATAGCAAACTTATTAGGAGATAGTAACAAGTTAAACCAAGTAAACAAACAAACGGTTTGAAATGTAAACTTCACCTGACCATGAATTTCATAGCAACATGAGAGTTTATAGTTGTTACTCATGGTTGAACATTTTTAATGTAAAATTTCATAGTACATTTTTTCCTGGCTTCCAGAAGTTTTTTGTCATAACCGTCATATTGTGCGCTGTGGTCAGTGTGCAGATGGTGAAATGTAGTAGTTGTCGAGCTGTTCTTTAATGGCAAACCGATTTATGACAAAGTTTACCAAATTTGCGTCTTTTAAAGCCACATTTGTGTTTTCAAAAGCCGAGCTGCTCTAGCAATTAAATCTAACGGCATAGACTGTGAGTCCTGGTTGGTGTTCTGTATTTTGTGTTCAGGTGCAGGTTGTTTACTCATTCTTAACTTCAGTCATGTGCTTTTAGCTAGAAAGCTTGATTTGGGACCCTAACATGCTGCATGCCACTCAGTGCGCATGTGCAGTAGGCCTCCTAATCCTACCCCTGGCTACATGGCTAATGTGAACTCTGAAGTTGTGTTTTTGGACTGTTTTTTGCAAAGTGAGTGACACTCGATATTGTCAGCTCGCACATTGTTGAAACAACAATTAAGATACGTAATCATTGAAGATCTATTACACCAACCCTTAGCTACAGCTTCAGGTAAACTGGATTTTGGTACTTGTAAAGTACAGAATTAACGTAACATGTTAATGTATAAATGTTTTTACAGCAGGTATCGATGGGCCTGCAGCCTTTTTGGGCTCAGAGGCACCTGATCTGTCTACAAAGATCCAGGTGCTGTCAGTCAGCCAATCACAGAAGCCCTCTACCCCTCCAGCCGAGGAGCTTGAAAGAGATGGAGACACTGAAACACTGCTGGAACCCAAAACAGACATACACACATTGCTACAAAAACGTGGTGAGTAGTGCACACACTATACAGCCAAGACATACTTACACAATGACTGCTCCATTATAATGTGAGTAATGCAGTGCCTTCACTCTAGAATTTGCTTTAGAGTGCACTCAGGGAGTCGGTGAGTTCTGCTCTCTGCCATTTACACAGCTGTCCTCTAAGGAATCTCAGTGCAGGAACCGCCAAATCTTAAATGTACCCCGTGTTATTTGAATATTCAGTACCCTGTAAATGCGAGAGTAGGCGTGTGTCTGCCAGTACAGATTTGGGTTTAGAAGACTGAGGAGAATGGTTTCCAAACAGTACTGTGCTGTGCAAAAGTTTTAGGCATTCTATATTTTTCGGTTTATATTCTGATTATTCTTTGTTTAAGTTTTAGTCGTCCCTTTACTTTGTAGTTCTACTATTACAGACTTTAGTCCATCTGTCTCTCTACATACTTTGTTAGTCCCCGTTACTGTGTTCTCTAATGTTCAGGACCAGCACAGATCATCAGAGGTGGGTCATTCTCAACACTGCAGTGACTCTGACGTGGTGGTGGTGTGTTAGTACATGTTGCACTGGTGTGAGTGAATCAGGCACTGATGTGACTGCTAGTTTAAACCACCTCTGTGTCACTGCTGGACTGAAAATATTCCACCAGCCAAAAATGTCCAGCCACCAGCATCCTGCAGACACTGTCCTGACCATCATAATACAGAGTAAAGGGGAATAACAAAGTATGTAGAGAAACATTTTGTAATTGCAGAACTACAAAGTGCAGTGACCACTAAAACTTAAACATAGAAGAATCTAAACAGAAAAATATAGAATGCCTAAGACTATTGCGCAGTACTGCACTGTAGACGTTCTTGTGTTAACTGAGCTGCAGTTCACTGAGTTTATTTGCACAAAAATACCCTGGTCTGAGCTCTATTATTTTTTGCCCTTATCCGTGTTCTAAACCTCTATCATGGGCATGTGCATGTCTTCCAACTTTAACCTCTTGAGACCTCATTACCCTACTCGGAACTCTGATTATGTTATGTATAAAAACTGAGCACCATCTTTAAACAGCAGGTATTTTTATTTTTGTGAAATGCTAAAGAGTGTCTACAAATGAGGACTGAGTTAAGCAGAATGAAGTAGAAGGTGTAGCAAAACCAAAACATCTCAGGAGGTTAAATACGTATGAATTTTCTCAGTTAGTTTTGGTGGATGCAAGGATTTGTTTGGCATTTAGAAATTGTGAACTTCATCATGATTACTTGGGACTGTGGTCTCGAAGCTGTTAAGGTGCTGGACCTCTGCCGAGTTACCACTGTTGCATCCTTGAGCGAGGCCCTTAACCCACAATTGCTTGGATTGTAAGACTATAAATTTGTAAGTCACCCTGGATAAGGGCGTCTGCTAAATGACTAAATGCAAAAAATGTGAATATACTTGTGCCGCACATTGAGGAAAAGAAACAGGCAGGTACATCATTCTCATTATGCTGTGAACGTCCCCAAATTGTGCTGCTTATTGCCAATCAGAAGGGTCCACTTATCCAACTAGCCATAAAACGTACCATAAAAAGCGAATTTGATTGTGTGCCGAGTCTGCAGTCTGCTGCTGATATGTCAGGAACCCCTGGGGAAAAAACAAAAGATAGGGATCCTGTGGTGCTTAATAGGAAAGTAAGCATAAGAAGCATAAAATACACATCCACTGGAGTAACAGGCACTGATGAAAGCCCTTATACAGGTGTTAAGTGTCTTTGGAATGGTTCAGGCTTAAAGAACAAGAAATTAGGGCTGGACGATGAAAACAGTAACGGAAATTTGATAGAAACAAAAAGACATGGTTGATACAACGTCGATAGAACCCATTCCACCCATTTTTTTTTTTCTGGCAACATTGAAAAGTCCATGATAACAAGAATGGCGCTGTGCCAAACCAGTCATGTGACCTAAAAACATCATCAGATTTTCACACAAGTCCTAAAAGTAGATTAAAGAGGACCCAGTTAACCAAATGAGACAAAAAATATTATACTGGTCATTTATTTATTGAGGAAAAAATGATCCAATATTACATATTAGTGAGTGGCAAAAGTAATGTGAGCCTCTAGGAATAGCCAGTTTCATTTGAAGGTGAAATTAAATTAAGAGTCAGGTGTTTCCCAATCAATGGGATGCCAATCAGGTTGTGAGTGGGCACCCTGTTTATTTAAAGAACAGGGATCAAAGTCTGCTCTTCACAACACATTTGTGGAAGTGTAATCATGGCACGAACAAAGGAGATTCTGAGGAGCTCAGAAAGAGTTGGTTGATGCTCATCAGGCTGGAAAAGATTTACAAAAACCATCTCTAAAGAGTTTGGGACTCCACCAGAAGAGATTTGTCTCTCGTTCTCTACAACCTCTCTCTCTCCAGTTTAAAAACTTATCTTAAAACTTATCTTTTACTCAGCACTTTCATTCGTCTCTTACTTCATCTGTATAGTTAGTACTATTAATGTGAAGCGACCTTTGGTGTTGTAAAAAGGCGCTATACAAATGTAATCTATTATTATTATTATTATATTATTATTATTACATTAAACTGCAGGCAGATCATGAAAATAAAAGCTTTGTGTTTTATTTATAGTGTTAAAATATTTTAAATTAAAAATATAATATAATAGTGTTAAATATCTCATGTAATTTGAATCATGTGTTTTGAAAGTGAAAAACAAATATGGTTTTTGTTGCAACCACGGCTTTTCCTCAGCACTCATCACTCCCTCCACGTGACTCCCTACGTCATGCTCTGCTGAGTTCCTCATTCATTAAAATTCTAAATTCAGAGTACGGTTTCTGCTGAATGTGTATTTATGCCTGTTATCGGATTCCCATTGTGAAGTCGAAATATTGTAAGTTGGGCCATCTTAAAGCTGGCAGTACCTGTAATATTCTACAGTACGTTTGTCATGTTCAACTTGTTCCGCCTTTTCTGACAGAAAATAAACAATATTTAAACCAAAATTAAACTTATGATATCTTCACATCTCACTTAAGAGTAAAAAGGAACCTTTAAGGTTAAAAGAAGTAGTGATTTGATTTATATTGTGATATCTATTGATATTGGCAGATATGGCTATTTTTCTTCCATATCGCCCAGCCCTGTAAGAAATGACAGAATAATTTGTCATTGGTTGCTTAGATTTTTGTGGGCTGATAATCAGTTCTCAAATCTGCTTCCCAGGACTCTCAGGTAGCATGAACTATGATGAAATCAGCGATGACGATGATGATGATGCTGATGACGACGATAATGAAGCAGAAGACAGAGCCTGCTCTCTTTCCCCTAATACAGACACCACACGTCCTGCCTCAGCCTCCAGCACCAAGTCCAGCACAGTGAGAGTCCCGACTACATGCACACACACCATGCTCCCACAACCACATACCCCCTCACACTTATTCTGGTAGCTCTGGTGGTTTCACATGGTGTCTCTGTTCCAAACAGGAGTGTGTAACCGTGGCCTCGCCCACGGCAGAAGGCCCCTCTGTCGAGGTGGATAATCTTGAAGAATTTGTGCTGCGACCGGCTCCGCGTGGCGTTTCAGTGAAGTGCCGAATCACTCGTGATAAGAAGGGAATGGACCGTGGCCTGTACCCCACCTACTTCATGCACTTGGAGAGAGAAGATGGCAAGAAGGTCAGAGGGGTGCATCACTCTCAACACTGTCCTCCAAATGGTTTTCTGTTTTTTGCTTTCACAACATGATATGACCATGTGTTCTGCTTTCAGCATCACACAGTTTGTAGATCTTGCTAATGACCGATATAGGAAGAGAGCAGGAATCCTGGGTCACTGAGACATGCATTGCTATGCAGAGGACATACAGTGGTGCTTGAAAGTTTGTGAACCCCTTAGAATTTTCTATATTTCTGCATAAACATGACCTAAAACAACATCAGTTTTTCACACAAGTCCTAAAAGTAGATAAAGAGAACACAGTTAAACAAATGAGACAAAATATTATACTTGGTCATTTATTTATTGAGGAAAAATTATCCAATATTACATATTAGTGAGTGGCAAAAGTATGTGAACCTCTAAGATCAACAGTTAATTTGAAGGTGAAATTAGAGTCAGGTGTTTTCAATCAATGGGATGACAATCAGGTGTGAGGGGGCACCCTGTTTTATTTAAAGAACAGGGATCTATCAAAGTCTGCTCTTCACAACACGTTTGTGGAAGGATATCATGGGACGAACAAAGGAGATTTCTGAGGAGCTCAGAAAAAAAGTTGTTGATGTTAATCAGGCTGGAAAAGGTTACAAAACCATCTCTAAAGAGTTTGGACTCCACCAATCCACAGTCAGACAGATTGTGTACAAATGGAGGAAATTCCAGACCATTGTTACCCTCCCCAGGAGTGGTCGACCAACAAAGATCACTCCAAGAGCAAGGAGTGTAATAGTTGGCGAAGTCACAAAGGACCCCAGGGTAACTTCTAAGTAACTGAAGGCCTCTCTCACATTGGCTAATGTTAATGTTCATGAGTCCACCATCAAGAAGAACACTGAACAACACAATGGTGTGCATGGCAGGGTTGCAAGGAGAAAGCCACTGCTCTCCAAAAAAGAACATTGCTGCTCGTCTTGGCAGTTTGCTAAAGATCACGTGACGAGCCAGAAGGCTATTGGAAGAATGTTTTGTAGACGGATGAGACCAAAATAGAAACTTTTTGGTTTAAAAGAAAAGCGTTATGTTTGGAGGAAGGAAAACACTGCATTCCCAGCATAGGAAAGAACCTTATCCCATATGTGAAACATGGTGGTGGTAGTATATCATGGTTTGGCCTGTTTTGCTGCATCTGGGCAGGACGGCTTGCCATCATTGATGGAAACAATGAATTCTGAATGATATCAGAGAGAATTCTAAAGGAAATGTCAGGACATCTGTCCATGAACTGAATCGCAAGAGAAGGTGGGTCCTGCAGCAAGACAACGACCCTAAGCACACAAGCCGTTTCTACCAAGAATGGTTAAAGAAGAATAAAAAGTTCATGTTTTGGAATGGCCAAGTCAATGTCCTGAACCTTAATTCAATGGAAATGTTGTGGAAGGACCTGAAGCGAGCAGCTAATGTGAGGAAACCCACCAACATCCCAGAGCTGAAGCTGTTCTGTACAGAGGAATGGGCTAAAATTCCTCCAAGCCGGTGTGCAGGACTGATCAACAGCTACAGGAAACGTTTAGCTGCAGTTATTGCTGCCTAAGGGGGGTCACACCAGAATCTGATGATGTTTTAGGTCATATTTATGCAGAAATATAGAACATTCTAAGGGGTTCACAAACTTTCAAGCAACACTGTATGTCCTCTGCATAGCAATGCATGTCTCAGTGACCCAGGATTCCTGTTGATATGATCAATATAGTGGTAAAATTAAATTTCACACACTTTCAAGCACCACTGTAAGGTAACTTTGATCTTTTCCATCTCTTTCAGGTGTTCCTGTTGGCTGGCAGGAAGAGGAAAAAGAGTAAGACCTCCAACTACCTGATATCAGTAGATGCCACAGACCTGTCTCGTGAGGGCGAGAGCTTTGTGGGGAAACTAAGGTGCATAAGAGTTTCTTACTGAGCTTTTCTTCTGAAAATCTGCCTCTATACATGAGTGTATGCACTGGAACACACTAGAGATTCACTGATAAATTGGAATCGCCTGGTTTTCATTATGATCGGCTGCTACCGGTGATTGGCCAGTCAGTCTCATATAACCGATTCCGTGTCGGTCACAGCCAGCCACGCTTGTGCACCGCACGACAGCAACAGCGGCACAAACACATCCACACACGAAAAACACACTGCTTTCCCTAACATCAGTTCACAATATAATTCTGCTTTAAACACAGTTCGAGCTTTAAACTGTGTTTGTTTATGAGACAGATCGGCTGTACTTAGTAGTGTACTTAGTACACTAAATAGTCTCTTCCTATATAGCGCAGTATTAGTAAGGGAGCAGTGACATAGTGTTATTTAGTTTATAGCCATTTCTTCAGCGTTCTAGTTCTTCACAGTAAGTGAGTGCTGTTTGCAGTATGCATGGAGAAAGTAAACTGCGGAGGAAACACTCAATAATAAGACATACGAACACTAACAAGACATTTAAAACAGCATCTCCTTGCTGAACATGTGGAATTTGACAAAGCTAAAGCTAACTCTGCTGAGAGTGCAGAGCCAGATATAAGCAAGCAGCTGCTGCTTTCTTTTTAATGGAAGAAGTTTCCAGTATGGAAATTGTATGGGGAAAAATTTGCTCGGCACTCGTTTTTGGTTCTTGATAAGCATTCTGGAACAACGAGAACCGAGGTACCACTGTATTTTAAATAATGGCCTTTTGTTTTTCAGGTCAAGTTGAGGATACATTATGAAATCATCAACCAAAAAAATCACAATTAGTACTTTGTTACTCCTCTTTGGGATTTTATAACCGTCTATAGCACGGATTTCACTAATGAAAAACAATTTTCTACATGAAGCTGGTTCTATCCTTGTGGAATGGCGGTTGACAGATCCGCTTTGCAGGATGGAATCTTGTTATGGACCAAATTTCCACTATAAACTATCAATTTGATTGAGATCTGGAATGTTTGCTGGCCATGTCATTGAGTTGATACGCCTTTCCTAAAGAAAAACTTTAACACTCTTTGCTCTGTCTCACTTTCATCCAATCATCTACACTTCATGTTTGTTTCTGTTTGGAACACTGTGACCTTGTTTTTAAAATTCTTTTTGATATTAAAAAAACCTGTTTCTGCCCATGTTTTTTATTTGTTTTGCTGTGCACTGCTGTTTTCAAAGCATATTGTTTTGAGTGACTTCCACATTTTGTTTATACTTGTGTCAAATTTTGGACACACAGTCCAAACCTCTCTGCCACAGTCCTTGTTGGGTTTTTTTTCTTGAAGAAGTTTTATCT
The DNA here is from genome assembly GCA_025084515.1 of Ancistrus triradiatus. NCBI lineage: Eukaryota > Metazoa > Chordata > Actinopteri > Siluriformes > Loricariidae > Ancistrus > Ancistrus triradiatus. Next base: position 42,691 of record JAJAGP010003742.1, on the reverse strand, counting down.
TTGCCATGGTTTCAGTTTTCAGATCTGCTTTTGGGCCGTATTTCTTTCGATTAGTCAAGTTCATCAACTCATTAAGGTTTGTAAGAACTTCGTTTTAAATGCAGACTGATTCCCATTTTTAGATTTTTGCCATATTTGATTTGTGCAATGCAAATTACATGGTGATTCCATATTTTCTTCTACTTTCTCTGGAAGAAAATATGCCATTATTTAAAATAATAAAATATTTTCAGATATGCTTCAAGAAGCCAAAATGTTCAGCTATGAAACTAAAATTGTTTGGGGTCATATCTGTGATTTGTTTATTTGCTACTAAGTAAAACAGCTGGATGAACATCCTTCAAGTATGGTGATTCCATCATTTTTGCCAGGGGGTAGTATTTTCTGGGTGCTGTAGTACCATGATTCTCTGTGTCCACTGCAGATCGAATCTGATGGGGACCAGGTTCACTGTGTATGATAACGGCACAAACCCTAGCAAGAACTCAGGGGCTCTTCTGGAAGAGAGCAGCACGCGGCAGGAGCTAGCTGCCATCTGCTATGTGAGTATTCACACTTCAGCACTTGGTCCAGTCGAGTTTCACAGCATGATTAAGTAAGTGGTAACACATATAACAGTGTTCGGGTAGGTGGAATGTAATCAAATGAATAAGCGTATGAGTGCCCAGACTCAGGACCTCCTAGCAGTACATTGTGTAGGTTCTTTCAGTAAACTGTGTGCATGTATCCGGCCATTCACGTGTTATGAAAGAAAACAGGTCTTTTCAAACCAGGCCACCTTCTTGCACAGTTCCAAGGTCAGTTCTGACACTTTGCTGCCCAATGAATGCTCTTTCGATGGAGGACAGGCAATAACATGGGCAGTCTGTGGCTGCACAGCTCCATACTCAGCAGTATGTAATGTACTTAAGCAATAGAACACAAGATGGAGCGCGTTATTGCGAATAACATCGCGGCTGGAGATCATCACAGCCATGATGTTATGTGCGATAACAGTTCATTCCCATGGTTCTCTACCTGGGGTCCGCGCTAGTCATCACAGGGGATGCACAAGGCTTTGTCTGCTCTGAGGTGCACTGAGTTTCTCGAAATACAAGTCGCACGTTAAATAAAATTAAAATTAAAGCACTCGCTGGACAAAATCTGTCTATAAAATTACTTAAAAAGAGTAGGCACTTATTACACATAATGAATCGTTATTCTTTTGTGTCTCTATTGGAAAAAAAAGAGCTTATGTTTGAGTTTTAGCTAAATGTTTAGCTGTTTTGAAGAAAAAAGGGGCCAAAGTGAAAAACATGAAAAAAGCTATAAAAGTAATCCAAGCCAAAAGGAAAAACAGTTATAATTTCAGTTACATTTTGCCAAAAAAAGATTTGCAATGAATCACTTTATTCTTTTGGTCTGTGTGTGTGTGGGCTGGGGGGGCAGCTTTTCTTAGATACAGTGGAACTTTGGAAAATAGAACGCCTCGTCACTCGAACAATTTGGACATTGAATGGTCCATTTGAAAAAATTTTGCCCCCCAATTTAAACACAAATTCGGACTTTAAACATGGGCACCCTAAATAAAACACTCAATAGTGCTGTTTTACTACAACAATGCACGTAATCCAGTCCAGTCGGTGGCGATAGTGCACCAATACTGTATGCCAATCCCAAAAGAAGAAGATGGATCGCTATCATAGGCGTATTATGTATGTTATATTATTATATTATTATATGTATATGATATTTAGAGTTTATGGATGTGAGTTTAGCCAACCCTCAGTCGGCTCCGCTGTCCCAGTGATTAGACGTGTCGAGTCTGCGTTCACCTCAATGCCTATATAGTTCCACTTTATTTTCACTTATTTATATATATATTCACACATTTAACATATTTATTGATTGTTATTATTGCATTACGTTCCTTTGCATTAACCATACTTTCAATAATTAATTATATTCAAATAGAGGCATAAAAAACAATCATTTGGGGTCGGGAATGCATTTAATCTGTTTACATTACTTGTGGGGAAATTTGATTCCGGTTCCACTGTACTCACAGGGGGCGTCAAGGGAAAAAGGTTGTGAACCACTGGTTTATAAAACAGTTTTTTACAAAAAAATAAATCAAAGAATTTTAAACTGAATATGCTGTAATACTGACAATACCTTACACCAAATAGTAGATTTGTAAACAAGTGAGTTGTTGCTATGAAACAGAAGCAATTCTCTACCCTACTTTTACCCAGTATTCTACAAAAGTATACTAAAAAAATATCATCACGGATGAAACGACAGAATTCAGTTATTTATTAGGGTTATTGCATTATTTATATATGTGATATTTTTGTGTGCATAAAGCATGTTGTTGGCAATGAGTGATGCTGTTTTGGTGTGAAAAAGCTGTATCACAAATATCAGCACGGTGAAAACTTCTCAACCAAGTGAGCTTGTGTATTATGATACATTCCTCCAGGATTACATTTTTCTGTTACCTCTGCTGCAGTAGTTCTTCTGTCAGTTCGGATCAGACGGGACTGAGATGTTGACCTCACACATCTGTACCCTGTTACCCATTCTTGGTTTGTCCCTCTTTGGACCACTGTCAGTAGGTACTTCCCACTACTGACTGAGAGCACCTAACAAGCCTTGCTGTTTCTGAGATGCTCTGACCCAGTTATCATGCCATAATGACTAGGACCTTATCAAAATCACTCAGGCTCGTACTTCTGCCTTTTTCTCCCAAATCTAACACCTGACTATGGAAACTCACTGTTAAAGTCTAATACAACCCCTGGCAAAAATGATGGAATCACCAGCCTCGGGGGATGTTCATTCAGTTGTTTAATTTTGTCGAAAAAAAGCAGATCACAGACATGACACAAAACTAAAGTCATTTCAAATGGCAACTTTCTGGCTTCAAGAAACACTCAAAGAAATCAAGAAAAAAAATTGTGGCAGTCAGTAAAGGTTAATTTTTTAGACCAAGCAGAGGGAATAAATTATGGAATCACTCAATTCTGAGGAAAACATTATGGAATCACCCTGTAAATTTTCATTCCCAAAACTAACACCTGCATCAAATTAGATCTGCTGGTTAGTCTGCATCTAAAAAGAAGTGATCACACCTTGGAGAGCTGTTGCACCAAGTGGACTGACATGAATCATGGCTCCAACACGAGAGATGTCAATTGAAACAAAGGAGAGGATTATCAAACTCTGAAAAGAGGGTAAATCATCACGCAATGTTGCAAAAGATGTTGGTTGTTCACAGTCAGCTGTGTCTAAAATCTGGACCAAATACAAACAACATGGGCAGGTTGTTAAAGGCAAACATACTGGTAGACCAAGGAAGACATCAAAGCGTCAAGATAGAAAACTTAAAGCAATAAGTCTGAAAAACAGAAAATGCACAACAAAACAAATGAGGAACGAATGGGAGGAAACTGGAGTCAACGTCTGTGACCGAACTGTAAGAAACCGCCTAAAGGAAATGGGATTTACATAGAGAAAAGCTAAACGAAAGCCATCATTAACAGCTAAACAGAAAAGAACAAGGTTACAATGGGCTAAGGAAAAGCAATCGTGGACTGCGGATGACTGGATGAAAGTCATATTCAGTGATGAATCGCGGATCTGCATTGGGCAAGGTGATGATGCTGGTCCTTTGTTTGGTGCCGTTCCAATGAGATTTATAAAGATGACTGCCTGAGGAGAACATGCAAATTTCCACAGTCATTGATGATATGGGGCTGCATGTCAGGTAAAGACACTGGGGAGATGGCTGTCATTACATCTTCAATAAATGCACAGGTTTACATTGATATTTGGACACTTTTCTTATCCCATCAATTGAAAGGATGTTTGGGGATGATGAAATCATTTTTCAAGATGATAATGCATCTTGCCATAGAGCAAAAACTGTGAAAACATTCCTTGAAAAAAGACACACAAGGTCAATGTCATGGCCTGAAAATAGTCCGGATCTCAATCCCAATTGAAAATCTTTGGTGGAAGTTGAAGAAAACAGTCCATGACAAGGCTCCAGCCTGCAAAGCTGATCTGGCAACAGCAGTCAGAGAAAGTTGGAGCCAGATTGATGAAGAGTCCTGTTTGTCACTCATTAAGTCCATGCCTCAGAGACTGCAAGCTCTTATAAAAGCCAGAGGTGGTGCAACAAAATACTAGTGATGTGTTGGAGTGTTCTTTTGTTTGTTTGTTTTTCATGATTCCATACTTTTTTCCTCAGAATTGAGAGATTCCATATTTTTTTCCCTCTGCTTGGTCTAAAAAATTAACCGTTACTGACTGCCACAATTTTTTTTCTTGATTTCTTTGAGTGTTTCTTGAAGCCAGAAAGTTGCCATTTGAAATGACTTTATTTTTGTGTCATGTCTGTGATCTGCTTTTTTTCGACAAAATTAAACAACTGAATGAACATCCCCCGAGGCTGGTGATTCCATCATTTTTGCCAGGGGTTGTATATCCCAAACCTTGACATGCACAGTTGTGAGAAGATAATCAGTGTTATTGGATCTGTGAGTGCTCATAATGTTTGCCTCATTTGTGTATGTTGTGTGTTCTTTCTGTAGGAGACCAATGTGTTGGGGTTCAAAGGCCCACGCAAAATGACTGTCATCATCCCTGGCATGAACATGAACTTTGAGCGTGTTCCTGTTCGCCCTACGAATGTGAGTTTGATATTTAATAGAACTGTATTCCAGCTGTTGAACACAAATCTTTTCCTTGTCTGCGAACTTGAACTCAGGCCACTGCTGTGGTGGGCTAGCAAACTGACTCTTTGGCTCAAGAGCGCCACATTTTTCATAATATATTTTATTATATAAACTCCATTTTAATGGAGTTGCACAGCAGTGTTAATTTTGTTAACGAAAACTATGACGAAACACAAACACAAAAGACAAGAAGTAAATGAAAAGTAACATGCAAAAACAACAACTGTGACAATGTACAGTGGTAGCTCGGTTCTCGACCACCTCAGAACTCGTCGAATTCGGTTTTTGACGCATTTTGACTAGAACAATTAGCCTCGGTTCTCATCGTTTGCTCCGTACTCGGCGCACTTGCTTAAACTTGCCGCACGACTTCAGCGGAATCACGATTCACGATTCAGTACACAGTGATTCAGATTCTACAGTAATGTATTCTTAGTGCAAATATGTCCCCATGGCTGCTAAAATGGTTAGTAATGACAGCCAACCAAAAGGAAAACAGGAACTAAATCCTCTTGGCTTCAGAGTAAGCATTTTGCTTTTACTTTTTACTTTCAGTCCATTACTCACCAAATTACATGTGATTTATAAGCACTTTATTATTGTTTGTTTGTTTGGTTTATTCAACGTTGCTATCAGCCTCAGTGGTCATTTCAACGAAGCCCACAAGATTACATCAAGACTAGTCACATACTGTATATATACAAACTCAAGTTAGTGCAAGTTTAGCGTAATCAGTTAGCCTAACATGCATGTCTTTGGGCCGTGGAAGGAAATCAGAGTACCCGGAGTAAACTCATGCAGACACAGGGCGGACATGCAGACTCCACCCTGAGATTCAACCCAGGACCTTCTTGCTGTGATGTGGCAGTGCTACCCACCGTGCCGCCCACACATTATTATAAAATAAGCCTTGTGTTAATGATTTTGTCCATCAGGTTAATGTAAATGTTAAATGTAATAGGCTCCGCTATGATAGAGTATAGACTCTATACTCTTTATATTAAATTAATCGGTTCATGATACATTTAACTTATGATGGATTTGTTGAACATATCCTCATCATAAATCAGGGAGCACCTGTACAATACAGCTCCATTTCTGCATATAATGCTTATACTGTGCGGATTTTCTGGGAGTCTGGAACGGATTAAATCAGTTTATATTATTCCTTATGGGATAAATTTACTCATTTTTCGGTACTCGACAAGAATTCTGCAACGGATTAAAGACGAGAACCGAGGTACCACTGTATTTGCACTGATTTTGTTTTTAAATGAGCAGCTTTAACAGTGACAGCATTGTACAGTTGTTGAATATACTGTTGTTATTGTAACCCTTTATGCATATGGAGTTGCACTACCGTATTTTCCGGGCTATAAAGCGCACCGGGTTATAAGGCGCATGAAATGAAACAAAACTCTTAAGTTCCGTAGGAAGCTCAGTTTGGTCTTTACCTGGCTCAGGGCGTCTTCTTGCTTCCTCCACTTCCGTACCATTGATTCGTAATGTTGAATTCTCTCACAGCTGCTCTATGACCATGTTGTACTGCGTGACTGATAGCGTTGGGTTTGAAATCCGCTTCGAAAATGAATGAATGAATGCACGTACCCTAATGCTGAAGCACATACCGTATTACTCCGCTATGCTGCGCACTACGGTGGCCGTTAAGCTTCGTAACTTACCAAGGCCGTGCTAAAACATTTTGACAGATTTATGAGCGCCGTGTACCATCTACAATCGGTTCTACGGTCAGAAAGCACAACCAGAATTAATTCATACATTAGACGCACCGCATTTTAAGGCGCACTGTCGATTTTTGAGAAAATTAAAGGATTTTAAGTGCGCCTTATGGTCCGAAAAATACGGTAATTCTAAACAAAGCTGTTAAGTCAGAGTGAAACCATATTGTAAGTACACACTGTGATTTACTTACCACCTGCAAATTTTCATCTCAGTAAAAATTTTAATATTAGAGAAATTCAAAATATTATAGCATAGCTTATAAGCTGTTGTTTATGAAAGTTGGTAATAAATAATAGCTCTAAAATAGTAAAACCTTTAAAAATCATGACTGAAATGTGACTGAAATTGGTATAAATTTTAGTCAGAAGCCTCAGACTAAAACTAAATCAAAAAGCGGACAAAAATAAAACACAAGCTGTTCACCTCTGTCACACAAGAAAGTTTAATACATGGTTTTTAAATTCAATCTTAGGTAAAGGTTTGGTATGAAATATTTCCTAATATGTTTGCGTACGTGCTAACAGGATCAGGAGTCTTTACTGAATAAATGGCAGAATCGTGCATTGGAGAACCTGATCGAGCTGCACAATAAGGCTCCGGTGTGGAACGACGACACACAGTCCTACGTGCTCAACTTCCATGGGAGGGTCACGCAGGCCTCCGTCAAAAACTTTCAGATTGTCCACGACAACGATCGTGAGTCCACTGCCATTTGTCTTCCATCATTTCTGCCTCTGTATGCTATTTCTGGCAGGTCTGTATAGTTGTTTTGCATTATGATGAGTCTACCCTGCTTGTGTCTCTGCAGCGGACTATATCGTCATGCAGTTTGGTCGTGTTGCTGAGGATGTGTTCACATTAGACTATAATTATCCCATGTGCGCTCTGCAAGCCTTTGCCATCGGCCTGTCCAGTTTTGACAGCAAACTGGCCTGCGAGTGAATCCCCACAAATCTCTTGTCTTCATCAGCATGTGCACCCTCAAATCCCCTTTCATTCAGGTCAGCTGGAATCTTCATAGATTTGCTATTCCCAGGACCTTTTCTCTTTCGGACAGCACTCTGACAAGATTTGCTCTACAGCCGTTGTACCCTGCTACTTCATCAGCATGATTTCAAATATCCAATATCCAAACAAACTAGATGAACAAAAATGATGGAATATAATGTTTTCACAGAGAAAGTTATGTTTTTTAAACAATTTTAAGGAGCAGAGTATCTTTCAATGGGTTTTAATTAGGCAGCGCAGTTCATTGCAAGTTTTGGTTAAACAATAAGATTCTGCTGTGGAATGATGACATTTAACAGCATAATTTTAATTCGTGTCATTGACAGTGAAACTGAATGAACTGTTATTTTATCATCAGTTACCTGTAACTAATAAAGTTAACTATTAGATACTAAGTAATAGGTGAGTACTTAGTAGTTAATCACTGTATGATGACATTTCCCATTGCCATGTCAGTTCATAGTGTGATTAACTGCTAAACACACATCCATTACTCAGTAGCATCTAATGGTTTAGTGTCATATACTCACATACAGGTATGCGCCGATTAACGTCTGTGAAACAGGACATTACCATAGTCACATAGTACCATAGTTACTGCTTTGCACATAGTGCTTTATTTTAAACAATAATATTCATTTCATCAGAATATTAAAACAATACAGTACTGTACAATACAATAATTCTTATCTTTGTATCTTTTGTCAAATTTGAAACCTTTCCCAAAAACGAAAAACAAACCAGAACGCTATCATGTTTTTTTTTATTTTATTTTTTTATGCCTTTCAAGACTGCGATTCTCTTTTTTGTCAGCAGGGGTCGCAAAGGGATTTGCTCATAATAGTGTTCTGTCATTTAGACATGAGTTAGATGTATATAACACAGAATTTCATTTCCTTTTCTAATTCGTAAGCCCTCGGCTCTTAAAGGGAACGGACATTGATCGGATGGACGCATAAGCGGCGCACATCTGCATTAGTGTTATTAATGACTAACAGCATAATAGCTATTGATTAGCACCTCTTATGTGAGCATTATTTCAGTGTGACCTTTTTGTACGGGGGGAAATGAAAAGACTGCTGTGAAAAGTGACAGTTCTTTTGTATTGACTTGTGTCATGTGATATCGTTTACACCAGCAGTTTGTGGGTCTGGAAGAAAAGACAAGACCAAGCAAATCTAATAACACAGTGAGATTAGTGGGTGTCACGGTCTGGATGTACACTTGCTTTGAAAAGTTTGGAATCAGGAAGATCTTTTTACTGAATTAATACATTAAGGGTTAGGGTTGAAAGTAACACAAGACATTAACGTGATAATATTTTAACTTTCTTATACACTGTTAATCACATTTTCTCTTCTTGATCATATGAGGCATCCATAGTTATAGGCTGTGTCCAAAATGGTCTGCAAAATATATTCCCTATATCATACATACTATAAAGAACACTTAGGGAACAGAACTGGTGAGAGTAATAAATGATTCAGCCACTCCCTTTTGTAGCTTTCCTCAAGCCCATCACTGACCAGTGCACCACCATGCTGTTGCAAATGACTACTAATGATTGAATTAAACAGTGCATACAGTACTGTGCAAACGTTATAGGCATTCTGTATAATTTCAGTTTATATTCTGCTTCTTTATTTATATTTTAGAGGTCACTGCACTCTGTAGTTTTACAATTACAGACTGTAGTCCAGTTGTTTCTCTACATACTTTGTTAGTCCCCTTTACTCTGTTCTGTAATGGTCGATCAAACCTTCAGTGGTCATGAAGGATTATAGGGTGACTAAGGGCACACTCACAATGAGCCAATTGCCTTGAACCCCGCTGGGCTGCACTCACACTGCGCTGCAAATGATCTGTGCCTGAGCACGCTTTGTCACGGTCACGAACATAAAACACACCAAAACCACCACGTCAGTGTGACTGCAGTACTGAGAATGATCCACCACCCAAATACCTGATCTGTGGTCCTGTGGGGATCCTGACCATTAGAACACATAAAGGGGACTAACGAGGTATATAGAGAAACAGATGGACTACAGTCTGTAATCGTAGTACTACCAAGTGCAGTGACCAATAACATAAAACTAAAGAATAAGCATAATACAACTTAAAACATATAGAATGCATCAGCCTTTTGCAAAGAACGTCTAAATATTATTCGCATATGACTGCAAACCCGTTTTCAGCAGACATTACTCCAATGGACTAATGGCATAATTGGTTATTTGAAACCCTTTCTGTTTCATTGGGCCCAAAATGACAAAATGAGTCTACTGTTTTCTGAAATGAAGGCTAAGGCTTAATAAAGGCTGCCATCAAGTAGCCAAGAAACTGGATCAAAGCAGGATAGGTGAAGAAAAGTAAGGCCCAGTTGCACAAGAGGATAAGTACAAGATGGCTCAGTTGGCTGCTCCTTAAATACTAAACACCAATACCAGTGTTCTCAGCAACAGGAAAGACGACTCTGTTGATTCAAAAGAGGTCAATGTCTTACTGATTCCGAACTTTGAAACACTAATGTACAGTTGAATCACATTTGTTTTTAAATGTGTTTTCTACAGCTCGTCGTGTTGATAGTGGCGTATTTACACCAGTGTCAGATTGTAATTTTGCTTGTTGCTTATTGTCTGTTTTTAAATTTGGCATCGTCTTTTCTCCTTTACAAACCTGTCAGGATTTAAAGAAATGTGAGCCTTTGTGTTTGCCTTTGCTCTGTTTTCTCACTTGGAACATTCTGTGCAGACTGTCTGTTTCTGTTTTCCCATATCACTCTATTGACTTGTAATTCCAGACTTAACTGTGGTTCCCCCTCATATTAGAATGAAAATGTGTTATGTTGTTTAAATAGCCATGAAAAGCAGAGGGTCTCAATAGCAGTATGTGGGACCCACAGGCCTGCACAGTTTGTATAATTTCAGATGTTATATCCTAAGTCAAAGAATTTTGATTACAGGCAGATATACAATGGTGCTTCAAAGTTTGTAGACCCCTCTAGATTTTTTATATTTGTGCATAAACATTGTGTAAAACATCGTCAGATCTTCACTAGTCCCAAAAGTAGATAAAGAGAACACAATTAAACAAATGAGACAAAATATTATACTTGGACATAATAAAATTATCCAGTATTACATATCTGTGAGTGGCAAATGTATGTGAACCTTTTCTTCAGTATCTTGTGGGACCTCCTTGTGCAACAGTAACTGTTGATCAGTCGTGCACTTTGGCTTGGAAGAATTTTAGACCATGACTATATACAGAACAGCTTCAGCTCTGGGATGCTGGTGGGCTTCCTCACATTAAATGGTAAGATCCGCAAGATTTATTTAAGATTAAGGTCAGTACTTTGACTTGGACATTCCAAAACATTAACTTTATTCTTCTTTAACCATTCTTTTGTAGACTGCCTTGTGTGCTTCGGGTCATTGTCTTGCTGCATACAATATTTCATAATTCATTATTATTATTGCACAAACAATGGCCATGTCTGCAAAGCTCAGAGAAGAGTTGTCGTTCATCAGGGTGGTAAATGTTACAGAACCACCTCTAAGTCTGAAAAACACGAATCAACACTCCCCAGGGGTGGTCAACCACCAGATATCACTCCAAGAGCAAGGTCAATGGTCTGCAATGTCAAAAAGGAACCCAGGGTAACTACTAAGTAACTAAAGACCTCTCTCACATTGAAAACTCAAAGAAAATAGCCATTGTTGTTCAGGGTTCTAATGATGGTGGACTGACAATTCAATGTGAGAGAGGACTTATTAGTTACCCGGGGTTACTTTGTGACCTCGCAGACTATTACACACCTTGCTCTTGGATTGATCTTTGTTGGTCGACCACTCCTGGGGACTACTGATTGGTGGTGTCCAGACTCTTTAGAGGTGGTTCTGTAACCTTTTCCACTCTGACGAACACTTTTCTGAGGTTCTCAGAAATGAGAATTATTTGTGCCTATCGAAGTCTGATCTTAACAACACATTTGTAGATCCCTGTTCTATAAATACAACAGATTGCCCACTCGTGTCTGATTGCCATCCCATAGCTGACTCTTATTTCGCCTTCAGATTAACTGCTAATCTGTTTTGCAACTCACAGGTTTGTAACATCAGATCATTTTCCTCAAAGTAATGACTAAAAGTATATTTTGTCTCATTTGTTTAATTGGGCTATCTTTATCTACTTTTAGGATCCGATGATTACAATGAAATGATGTTTTATGTCATATATACAGTGGTGTAAAAAAGTTTTTGCATGTTTGTCACACTTAAGTGTTTCGGAACACCAAACCAATTTAAATATTAGCCAAAGACAACACAAGTAAACACAAAATGCAGTTTGTAAATGAAGGTGTTTATTATTAAGGGAGAAAAAAATCCAAACCTACATGGCCCTGTGTGAAAAAGTGATTACCCCCTAAACCTAATAACTGGTTGGGCCGCCCTTAGCACCAACAACTGCAACCAAGCGTTTGTGATAACTTGCAATGAGTCTTTTACAGCGTTATGGAGGAATTTTGGCCACTCATCTTTGCAGAATTGTTGTAATTCAGCCACACTGGAGGGTTTTCCAGCATGAACGGCCTTTTTAAGGTCAGGCCACAGCATCTCAATAGGATTCAGCTCAGGACTTTGACTAGGCCACTCCAAAGTCTTCATTTTGTTTTTCTGCAGCCATTCAGAGCTGGACTTGCTGCTGTGTTTTGGATCATTGTCCATTGTTCCGAAACGCAAAAACAGGAAATCAGGAATTTCACAAACTTTCAAGCACCACCCTATATCATTTATTAAGATAATTCAGTGTATTTGTTACTCAGGGCTTGTAATTCTCTGGATCTGTTGGGTCAGACATATCCACAGCAGCAAAGACTTCAACCTACAGGGAATTGAGTCCCAAGAACATGAGTTGAGAACCCCTGCTTTAAACACTTGTGTGGCCTTGTTGTTTTATATTGGTAAAATACAGTGCAATGTTGCCCCCTGATAAATGGGGACATGAATAAGAAAAATATTTTGGTAATAGTGCCCTGTGCATGAAGTCTTAAATGTGTATTAAAGTATGAAGCATGAAGTGTGAACACAACTGAACCCATGGTTTTGGGAAGTCAAGCCCATTTTGTCCTGCCCAGGGGTCCATTTCAGAGAAGAGCATTTGCAAGTTCAGGCGGACATGTAGCTTGACAGTCACAATAATCACAAAAAAGTGGAGGGTTCAACCAGTTCATCCATTCAGCACATCAGGCACAACCCTCCAAGCAGGTGGTGTACAACTTGTATGACCGTATTTGGTAACTCCATCAAGCAATTAAAATATTTTATTGCCTATATGATTAATCACTTTTTATTTGCACCCATTTGACCCAAAAGACTTTTTTCCGTTAAAAGTTCTACCCAGTCGTACAACTGGATAATATAAGCGTCAGCCAAATTCACTTATACTGCTCATCGCATACATTTTCAAGGGTTGCCAAGTTGTCACAATTACTGGAAAGATTTATTTTTCTTGCAAAATATTCATTTTATTAGGTACTTTAGGCACTTTAATGAGCAAACATATAAGGAAGAGTCCAAAATTGTTTACCACCCTTACCAATTCTATTCCCCATTGACTAATATTGATCTATATAAGGATGGAAGGGAATTGTGAACAGGGGGGAGAGTCAGATACAGCCCATAGTTATGGGCCCATCACAGGGTCAAGTAGCAAAAATGCGATTAACAGTGATAAAAGAATATATATATATATATATATATATATATATCTATCTGCATTAAATTTCTATTGCGTTGACAGTGGTTGTTTGGATTTGGCACACAAGAGACTTAATTACATAAAAATACTACAAACAGCAACCCTTCACAAAACTCCCTGAAATTCCCTTTATGGTACTATAATGAGCCATTGGGATATTAAAAGCTGAGATCCACTGCTGGGCCCTACAAGTCCCTCAGACCTCAGTTGCTCAAAATCTTAAACTCATGCCGTATTGGGTAATGAATGAGTGAATTACAATGCCATCATATGTTTAACCAGTATTGTACATGTTGCTCCTTTTCACCAAACGAACCACACTTTAATCAAACCCTTTAACCAGTCATGATTACATTTTCCGAGCTTCAAACTATGTGGCTATTTGAAGAAAAGCAGACTAAACATCGGCGTTGACAACTGATGTAAATCAGTATTTTTTCTCCTTTTCTTATTTTGAGGTTTACTTTTCAGTTTAATCTGACATTTACACTACAATAGCTGCTACAAGACATTTCTCCATGACCGCAGCAACACTGCGTGATTATCTTCCATCTTCCTGTGGTCTTAGGACGAAAATAACAATTTGCACAGATCAGCCAGATCATTAAAACCATGCACTGAGCCAATAACAAATAACGCTGATCATCGTGTTACTACAGTATGTTAAGCTCTGGCCTATATTAGATGGTAAAGTCTCAGAAATGTTCAGGAGTAAAGACCTGCGCAATCTTCAAAAGGGACAAATCTTTACTACAACAGGCATGCGAGAGTCAGAACTGGACCTTGGGCAATGGAAGAAGGTTGTCTGGTCCAACGAGTCACGTTTTCTTCTCATCACACAGACATTCAGGTGTGTATTTAATGCCGCTTTAAGAATCAGTGGCTATTTATGGCAGATACAGATACACGTACTCAGATCTGGCCAGTTTAGCATAATCAATCAATCCATGTCTTTGGACAGAGCACCCGGAGTAAACCCACACAGACATGGGGAAGACCATTATCGAACCGTGGATGCTGGAGCTGTGAGGCGACTGCGCTAACCGCTGCCCCACCATGCCGCCTGTCATTTTTGTACTTGCGCTTACAAAATGCTCAGTACTATATGGGCTTGTGTTTTAATCCCTAAACTGATTGCTTTTTTGGTGTTTGACTTTTGCACAGTGACCCTGTGTCATACTAAAGCAGCCAATCTGGGATTAGGTTAGCTAGCTAATCTGAATAAGTCAGAATTCTTCACACCTTGCTTCTGTAATGGACCCCTGTAATGGTGGGTAAGTTGTTTACATCATGTACTGTATGTAATTAATCCAATAGTTTAGTGGAAATAAATTGGAGGCTATAATTTCAATATAAAAAATGCAGAGCGAGTGAATACTTTATAAAACAATATTTATTACAGAGTGCCTGAAAGTTTGAGAACCTGTTAGAATTTTGTTTTATTTTTCCTTAACTATAACCTTAAAACAGCATGAGTGTTTCCCACAAGTCCTAAAGGTAAAGAGACCCCAACTAAATAACAGAAAAATATTATACTCTGTCACTTACTTATTGAGGAAAATGATCCAGTGACTAATTTCACCTTCAAGTGAACTGCTAATACTAGAGGTTCACACACTTTTGGCACTCACGGGATCTCCTTATTTAACAAAACCCAGTTTAACCAACTATAATATTTTTGTGACGTGTTTGATTGGGTTCTCTTTTTGGGACTTGTGTGAAAATCTGACGATGTTTTAGAACATAATTATGCACAATTAAGTACAGAAAATTCTTAAGGGTTTACAAACTTTCAAGCACCATCGTATAAGATGTGTATATTGATGTAAATAAAATGTCAACGAATCACCTGCATCCATATTTAGTAGGGTTGTGCTTAAATACCGATACAGCAATGCATTGCAATTTTTATTTTCTTCATGTACTTCATTGATTTCTTTGAAGGAAGAAAAAACACATTTAAATGGGGTGTAAACTACAATCTCTGCTCCTGCAGATGTCGCAGTACAGTGTTTTGACTCAATTTGTCTACTGAATTATCAATGTGAGGCGATATATATATGATATATCTATGTAAAATCAGACTTTCAGCACCCGTATATAGCCAGAATGGAATGATCCTTGTTTCATACCCGCATTCTGTGACGTCTGCACGATGAGCAGTTGACACATCCTGCACAGATTCAATCTTTTAACAGTCGACTATGTAGGGTTACCCTTAGATAATATATTCTCATGTTGTCAACAAGGAAAAAAAACAAACATACACAGTATAGATATCAAAGTATACAGCAGTATCAAAGGTATTAGCACAGTGCCTTCTAATTTACTCAATTTTTTTGCAACAGTATGTCTTGCAGAATTAGTACAACACTGCCACCTTGTGGTAAATCACGAATAATGGTTAAGCGCTTGCATAAAATTACATCGCTGTTAAGTGATGTTCAGTGGGCAGAGGGCACTGGCAGTATTAAAGTAAGGTAACAGCGATTCTGTGAAAGTATCGGTGAAGGTGTACAGAACAGAATCTGTGGCTGGGTCAAAGAATGTGACGGTTCCATTATCGCAGTCCAGCAGGACTCTAATGACCCTCGGCTTCTCTAGCAGACCGAGCTCTTTGCGAGACTTCACCCCGGCCCTGTATTTGCCATTAATGAAGCGAATGCTCCACAGTCCACTAGAAGGATCCATTTTAAGTAATTTCTTCCTCTCCACAGACTCATTAATCACACCTATAGTCCAGTGGTCATTGTCTCCCACCTCCACGTCCCACCGGTGCAGACCTGAACTGAAGCTCTGAGAGCCCATCACTCCCGCATACAGCCGCTCTGGATTATCAGGGACGTCCTGTTTCACTTCAACGTAGCTCACACTGCAGAGGTCCTCCGATACCAGTAGCTTATTGCAGGCCGTTTGTGGATCAAAAGTCACAGACTTGGGAGCTGGTAAAAGAGGACATGCATTCACATTAATCCCATTAATCCAGGTCACTTTTATATGACAGCGTTTTAGGGCCACTGGAAAAAAAGGGTTTTTTTTTTGGTTGGACTTCCAGAACAAACTCGTAATATCGTATAACAAACTCGTGTAGCATATAACAGGACTGTGGTGGCTTAGTGGTTAAGGTACTGGACTTTGGACTAGAAGGTCCAGCGTTCAAAATCCCACCAAGCTTCCAGAATTACGTGGTAGATTACTTTTAGTATCTTTCTCATTGCCTGATGTGAAACTACATGGCATTTGAATGGAATGATGATGACGTAACCGTTGATAGCCGTGTAGATGACCGCTGCTTGTGATTTCTCCTTCCACAAAAGGGACAATCAAATCCAAGTCCTTTTGATTCTTCCTTCTGAATATACACAGCTTTACAACCTGATTATGTGCCAGGACATTTACGATTTCTTTGTTGGTAAAATCTATGGAGAAAGTATTATTATACATTTATTATTAAACCCCTTAATTTTTTTTAATAACCTTTATTACAGCCTCTACATCCCTCATTTTCACAGGCTACAGTGTTACTGCTCAGCATTTCGGACACTCTTTCAAATACAGTGGGGGCAAAAAAATATTTAGTCAGTCAACTAATTGTCCAAGCCTCACGACTTAGAAAGATGAGAGAGGTCTTAATTTATCATAGGTAAACTTCAACTATGAGAGACAACATTAGGAAAACAAAAATTAACATTGAGGATTTTTAAAGAATTTAATTGTAAATATGGTGGTAAAAAGTATTTGGTCACTAACAAAAGTTCAACTCAATACTTTACAACATAACCTTGTTGGCGGCCAATGACAACTTCTTAAGAGGTTTGCACACCCTGTCGCTGGATTTTGGCCCATTCCTCCATGCAGATCTACTCTAGAGCAGGAGTTTTGGGGGCTGTCGCTGGGCAACCACTCCTCCACACCATTTTTTCTATGGGGCTGAGGTATGGAGACCTGTCTAGGCAACATCAGGGCCTTGAAATGAAATGCTTTTTACGGAGCCCACTCCTTCGATGGCCCGCGATAGCGATGTGTTGGGATCATTGTCCATGATGGAAGAACAGGCCACGTTCCATCTTCAATGCTTCACTGAGGAAGGAGGCTTGGATTTAAAATCTCACCATACTGGCCCTGTTCATCTTCCCTTAAACACGGATCAGTCGTCCCTGTCCCCTCTGCAGGAAAAACAGCCCAAAGCATGATGTTTCCACCCCCATGCTTCACAGTAGGTCTGGTGCAACTCAGCATTCTTCTTCCTCCAGTTGAGTTTTTACCAAAAAGTTCTATTTTGGTTTCAATTTGCACTGATATTCTCCCAATCCTCTTCTGGATCATCCCATATGCCTCATGGCAAACTTCAGCTGGGCCTGGACATGATACTGGCTTAAGCAGGGGGACATGGCCTGGGGCAGGATCTGAGTCCATCTCGGCGTAGGTGTTACTGATGGTAGCCTTGTTTAATTTTGGTCCATCTCTCTGCAGGTCATTCTTTAGGTCCCTCCGTGTAGTTCTGGGATTTTTGCTCACCGTTCTCAGATCATTTTGACCCCAGGGGATGACATCTTACGTGAGCCCAGATCGAGGGAGATTATCAATGGTCTTGATGTCTGCCATTTTCTACAATTGCTCCCACAGTTGATTATTCGCACCAATCCTGCTTGCCTATGTAGATTCACTCTTACAGCCTGGTTTGCAGGTCTACAATTTTCCTTCCTGGTGTCCTTCGACCGGCTCTTGGTCTTGGCCATGGTTGAGTTTGGACGTATGACGTTTTGAGGATGTGGACAGGTGTCTTTTTCACGATAACGAGGTCAAAACAGGTTGCCATTAATTAAGGTACGCGTGCGAGGACAGAAGAGGCTTCCCCCACCCCCACACAGAAAGAAGTTACAGGTCTGTGAGAGCCAGAAATCTTGCTTGTTTGGGGGGGGGTTGACCAAATACTTATTATCCTCCATGATTTACAATTGGAAAATCTTTTAAAAAATCCTTACAATGTGTTTCCTGGGCTTTTTTCTCATTTTGTCTCTCCTAGTTGAAGTGTAGCTTTGATGAAAATTACAGACCTCTCTCATCTTTCTAAGTAGGAGAACTTGCATAATCAGGGCGACTAAATAATTTTTTGCCCCACGTACACCCTTTTTTCTCAAAACACTGACTTTATTCTCACAAATATTACGATTTTATTCTCGAAATTAAGCGATGCTATCTCGAAACATTGATAACTTTATTGAAGAAATATACGACTTTATCTCAAAATCCAAACAAAATGGTCCTAAAAAAAAAAATGTTGTACTGTTCATCTTGACACAAGAATAAAGTTTACATTTTAACTAAACAAACTTAAAACTGAACTGAAGTGGAAGGATTAAAAAATTAATTAAAAAACAAACAGGGGTACTCACAGCTGTTTTTTTCTTGTTGTGTTTTGGAGCGGGAGCGGGAGCCGTCACAAAATCTTGCCTTTAAATTGAGATTAAGGAGTGGCAGATGTTTGGCTGTATCTATTCCTGAGATATGTCAGGTTCAGGGAGGGTTGTACTGGACTGGGACTGAAACACATGGTGAACAAATGCACTAATAATAGATATAATATATAAATATATAGACGTTAACTTTAAATCCAATTTTTGAAAACTCTTTTTCATATACCATTAAAACAATATGAATGGGCTGCTAAGAACTTAGACCGTCTCATTTCCCAAAAATGACCTAAGGGGATCATAAATCTCATTCATAAACCACTTTATCTGGTCAGAAAGGCTTCTGAATTCACAACACTTGCAGGTGGGATTACACTATATTGGTACTCCAGGATTGCAGGAGACACAAGGTTTAAATTCAAGCCTCTGCACAGCTGGCCACTGTTGAGAAAGGCCCTTTATATTTAACTGTGCAACTGTACATCAATTAATTTTCTGGATAAGAGGTGCGCTAAACTGTAAGGGTGTGCGAATATGTATCATATTACGATAATATCTTATTTGTTTTTACAAAGTGCAAGCCAACACTATCAAGTATGTCACTCACTTTGCAAGAAACAGTCAAAAACGCCTTAAACTGGCTTAAACAAGCCAAGGTGCCAGCACAAAATCACACTCAGCAAACCTTCATGAAATCAATCTGTACAAAAGTGCCTTGTGACAAGAAAAGACACAGATGACAGGACATAAATCCTGTCACCAATTACATCACAAAAGACATGGTGCCAATTCAGGCAGTTCAGAGAGATGAGTTCAAACAACCTTTGAATACTTTAGACCCGAGATGTACACTGACAAAGTATAACATTATTTTTCAACATAATCTCAGAAAATTTGTTTTTTTTGGTCAATATCGCACATCCCTACTAAATGCTGTAAGAAATTTAAACATGAACCACTTTACCCTGGTCATGGTTGTGGTGAATCCTGTCCTACATTTTCGTGCCAATTGGGAACACATTAAACTCAAGTACTCACAGTTAATCATCTACCTGCCTGCATGTTTTTTTCAGGTAGGATAAATTCAAACTAAAACCTTTGAGCTGCAGTTTGAACATGAGAGGCAATACATGATGAGACAAGGTGAAATTATGATGAATTCAACTCACTTGTGTTGGTTGTTGGCATATTTCTGAAAGAAAGAGAAAGACTGTCATTAAAAAGCCAGAAAACATGTTACTTATGCTAACATTCTGTTACTAACAGTATTATGCAAAGCTCCAGTCATTTTTGCACAGGTTTTAACAATGGGTGGATGAAAATTTCTGAGAATCTGTGATGC
The DNA here is from genome assembly GCA_025084515.1 of Ancistrus triradiatus. NCBI lineage: Eukaryota > Metazoa > Chordata > Actinopteri > Siluriformes > Loricariidae > Ancistrus > Ancistrus triradiatus. Next base: position 22,703 of record JAJAGP010003742.1, on the reverse strand, counting down.
TACATTGGGGCAAAAAAAGTATTTAGTCAGCCACTGACTGTGAAAGTTTTCCTACATAGAAAGATGAGAAACTTCTGTAATTTTCATCATAGCTACACTTCAACTTTGAGAGACAAAATTAGAAAAAAAAATCCAAGAAATCACACTGCAGAATTTTTAAAGAATTTAATTGTAAATTGGGATGGAAAATAAGTATTTGGTCAATAACAAAAGTTCAGCTCAATACTTTGTAACATGACCATCGTTGGCAATGACAGAGGTCAAACGTTTCCTGTAAGTCTTCACCAGGTTGGCACACACTGTAGCTGGTATTTTGGCCCATTCCTCCATGCAGATCTCCTCTAGAGCAGTGATGTTTTGGGGCAACACTGACTTCACAAATGTTCTATGGGGTTGAGGTCTGGAGACTGGCTAGGCCACTCCGGACCCTGTGAAATGCTTTGTACGGAGCCACTCCTTCGTGCCCGAGGTGGTGTGTTTGGGCTCATTGTCATGCTGGAAGACCAGGCAACATTCCATCTTCAATGCTCACACTGATGGAAGCAGGTTTGGCTTTAAAATCTCACGATACATGGCCCGTTCATTCTTCCTTAACAAGGATCAGTCGTTCTGTCCCTTTGCAGAAAAATACAGGCCCAAAGCATGCGGTTCCACCCCCATGCTTCACCGTAGGTATTGGGGTTCTTTGGGATGCAACTCAGCATTCTTCTTCCTCCAGTTGAGTTTTTACCAAAATTCCAACTTGGTTTCATATGAACACATGATATTCTGTCAATCCTTTCTTCTGGATCATCCATATGGCTCTCTGGCAAACTCAGACGGGCCTGGGACATGTAATGGCTTACTTAAGCGGGGGACATCACTGGCCACTGCAGGATCTGAGTCCCTCCGGTTGTTGTTGTAGAGTGTGTTACTGATGGTAGGCCTTTGTTTACTTTGGTCCCAGCTCTCTGCAGGTCATTCATCAAGTCCCTCCGTTGTAGTTCTGGGATTTTTGCTCACCGTTCTCATTGGATATTTTGACCCCCACGGGATAGATCTTGCTGGAGGCCCCAGATAATGGGAGATTATCAATGGACTTGTACGTCTTCCATTTTCATACAATTGCCCCCACAGTTAATTGATCACAGCCACTGCTTGCTATGGTAGATCTGCCTCTCCCAGCCTGGTGCAGGTCGACAATTTATTCCTGGTTGTCCTTCGACAAGCTCTTTGGTCTTCGCAATGGTGAGTTGGGAGTCTGGACCTGTTTTGAGGCTGTGGACAAGTGTCTTTTGTTACAGATAACGAGGGTCACACGTTGCATTAATACAGGGTAACCAGTGGAGGACAGAAGAGCTTCTTAAAGAAGTTACAGGTTGTGAGGAGCCAGAAATCTTGCTTTTTTGTGGGTGGACTAAATACTATTTTTCCACCATGATTTACAATTAAATTCTTAAAAATCTTAATGTGATTCTGGATTTTTTTCTCATTCTTGGTCTCTCAGAGTTGAAGTGCTTGAGCTATGATGAAAATTACAGACCTCTCCATCTTTCTTAGTAGGAGAACTTGCCACCATCAGTGGCTGGACTAAATACTTTTTTTTTGCCCACTGTAAATGAGGGGGGCTTGACTGAGACGACTAAAGTTACTTTCTGCCTCTAGTACTGATGGTTGTGAGTCAAAGAGCGCATGACAAAAAAGGACCAATGCTATGGGTCGTGGCAGTTTCCTATCTCTTAACTAATAAACATGTATATTATATACAACTGGGCTGCATTGTGGACATCAAAAACATAAACCACCAAATTGAAAAGAATACATTATAAAAGATGCTGTTACGATTTGCGGTTTTCATTGTTTACTTTTGCATTAAAACCTCATTTTAAAACGTATTACAAATACTGGCCTACCCCAGTGAAGCCTGTACACACCCAGTTGGCATAAGGCAACAGCAGGTTGGTTATTTGTTGTTACTGAGAAATTGAGGCTGCATGAGCGAAACATACTCTGCTTACCCTGATTTAATTGCCACCCACTTATGCCTTGATCAGTTTATCGTAGCCACTGATTCAGTGGGCCGGGAGATAGATATCTATGGCAGGCTGGATGCACCCATCAAATTTAACTTAATGTTGCAGAGGTTTACAGATGTTGCAGATGGTATTGTCCTCATGTGACGAACATACGTCTCTACCTGAGGAAAAGTGATCTTCATCCATCTCCATGCCCTGGGTGTCATTTTAATGGTCATGGATAGCTCTGAGATTTCATCTGACAGCTTTTCAATTCTGTTTTTCGTCTTCTCACATTTCAGTATCTCTTCCTCTCTCAGTTTCTTGATCCTGGCCTCCTCTTCCTCCATCAGGAATTGATGAAGGATCTCAAACTCCTGCCTGAGTGTCTTCTCCACACGGTGTCTGTCATCCTTAAAAAACAAAACAACCAAACAAACTAAAAGTTAGGACTGAAATATGGAAATCCCTTCCAGTCTTTCTTTGCGGAACATTGTTTTTCACCATTTCAATCATTTTCTCACACATTTGTTGACCACTGCAGATCCTCCGCCCAGCTTTTATGCTCAATGACTCAGCCTTTTGTGTATACTGCTTTTGCACCAAGTCATGATTATAGTCATTTGTTGATATCACCCGTTTGAAATCATAAATTAATTTTTTTATATCACTACTAGCCATAAATTGCCCTGTCCCTACTTTTTATGGAATGTGTTGCATGTCTGAAATGCAGGAATGGGTTCATACTGCCTGCAATGATATAAAAGTCAACGTACATGTAAGGAGCACTGAGGTTTTATTTTCATTTTTTTTTCCATTTTCAATACCGTGCCAACTTTTTCTAATTTGGGGTTGTATATACGTATACATGTATAGGGATGCACTGTTTAAGTACTGCGTTACATTCTGTGAAACAGGCTGTTAATCTAAACTGACTGGCATTAGCATAGTCACAGTCTTTTTGTGCTACTTTAATGTAAAAACAAAGGCCATTTTCACAAGAAAGCTTTTTGCAAAAGATGCGTAAAAGGTACCACTGAAGACACGAGTCTAACGCCACCACCTACTAGGGATGCACTTATTCGATATTAGGATCGGCTCCAATATTAACAAAATTAAGCAGGTCCATTCACTTTAATTTTGCGACATATGCTTTTCCAAACATCGGCTGGGCTAACACCACATGGTGGTGGCAGTGCAAAATACAATATATAAGTCTCTCCCACATGGTGAGGTATATGGCTTATGAATTCAACATTAGAAACTTGTAGAAGAAAAATATGAATGCACACTATGGAACATGAACATAAATAAACATGCCTCACCTCATGTTGGTCTCACTAATGGGTGTAAAACAGCGCTTACATGTATGTATGCATGTACGTATATAAACCATTTTAATAGCTACTTAATCCATGCCACTGCTATACATTTCTGCACGTGTGTAAATAAAACCTTTGCTATATGTACCTTTATCGTCTCAGCCAAAATTTCATAATCTGCTTTACATCTGTACAGAATTTCAAGGTTGTGCTGCAAACCAGAGACTCCAGACTTCATTTCTGCCTGCAGTGAAACACAGAACACTTAATTCAAGGCAACTACTTTTGATGTTAGTGAAATACACGTTCATCAATAAAACATGAAACATGTGTATTCCAGATTATAATGTATAGGTTGAAATTTTTCAAACTACTCCAGTTCTGGAAAAGTTGCATTTAATTTTCCATGACTTGTGGTCATGTCACTCTTTCATGTACATATAATTTCACATCCATCACACTGGCAAACTGATACATACAGTGGTTCTTAGAAGCTTGTGAACCATTCAGAATTTTCTAAATGTGTGCATAAATATGACCCAACATATCACGTTTATTCAGTACTACATATCTGTGAGTAGCAAAACTATGTGAACCACTTGTACAGCAAGAAGTGGTACCACACATTTACGATAACTGTTGATCAGTCCTACACACTGGCTTAAAGAAATTTTAGCCCATTCCTCCATACAAAACAGCTTCAACTCTGGGATGTTGATGGGTTTCCTCACATGAACTGCTACCACAACATTTACATTAAATTAAGGTGAGGCCATTCCAAAACATTAACTTTTATTGTCCTTTAATGACTTTTTGCTAGAATGACTTGTGTTTAGGGTCTTAGTCTTGATGCATGACCCACATTCTCTTGAGATCTGACTTTACAGACAGATGTTTTGACATTTTCTTTTAGAATTTGCTGGTAAATTCATAATTCATTGTCAAGCCATCCTGGACCACACAGCAAAACCCAAATCATGATACTGCCACCACCATGTTTCACACATGAGACAAGGTTCTTATGCTGGAACACAGTACGTTTCTTTCTCCAAACATAACACTTCTCATATACACTAAAAAGTTCTATTTTGGTCTCATTTGTCCACAAAATGTTTTTATAGTGACTTTCACCTTACAACCCTGTCAGGTACACCCCTGTTGTTCAGCGTCCTCTTGATGGTTGATCATGAACATTAACATTAACCCATGTCAGAGAGCCATTAGGGTGCTTATAAGTTACTCTAGGTTCCCTGACCTTGCAGACTATCACATACCTTGCTCTGGGAGTGAGCTGTTATACTCCTGGGAAGTATAACAATTATCTTGATTTCTTCCAACATGTTGTGAAGAACAGGCTCTGATAGATTCCTGTTCATTATCTAGAGCGAATTACAATTGATACAATCTTACAATCCAAGCAATTGTGGGTTAAGGACCTTGCTCAAGAACCCAACAGTGGCAGCAGTGGTGGGATTTGATCCCTGGACCTTTTGGTCCATAGTCCAGTACCTTAACCGCTAGGCTACCACAGTCCCAATAATTAAATACAGGGTGTCCACTCAAACCTGACTGCAATCCCATTGACTGAAAACGTCAGTACAGTTTCACCTTCAAAGTTCTAGAATTTCACATCCTTTGCAAACCACAGCTATGTAATATTGGATCCATTTTTTTTTCAATAAATACATTATCAGTTATTTGTTTCATCTGCTTACTTGGGTTCTATGCACTTTTAGGACTTCTGTATAAATCTAATGATGTTTGGGGTAAATTAGCTGCAGGAACATATAAACACTAAGACTGTATCTCACCTTCAAATCTTCCACAGCCTCGACTATGGGGGAACAGCGGTGGTTCTTGTGCTTCTTTGAAGTGTAACACACTACACAAATGGGCTGTTTATCCTCAAAGCAGAACAGCTTTAGCTTCTCGTCATGCTCAGTACACATGTCATCTGCTGGAGTCACACTTGCTCTGCTTCTAAAGTCCTCACAGAGTCCGCGGAAGGCCAGACTCCTCGTGGGCTCTTCTGATGAGCACACTTTCCTACAGACAGGACACTGCAATGTCTCCCGAGAGCTCCAGTAGGCCTTCAGACATTCCTCACACAAACTGTGGCTGCACTTCAGAACCACAGGTTCTTTAAACACCTCACAGCAGATTGGACAGATGAAATGGTCCTCTGAAACGGACAGAAGCACGGTATCCATTTCACAGACGCGATATATTCACGTGCGAAACGAAGCCTGTCTCAGAAACAGTGGCTATAACCATCGACTCGACAAAGCTAGCACAGCTTAAACCTCTCTAACTGAGCGGGTCGCTTATCGCTATCTGTAACACATTATGTAAGCTAAGCAGAACACGCTGTTTCAAATGACCAACGTGCAGTTCCGTTGTTGTGAAATCTGTGTTACATTGTCAAATCTTCCTACCCGTAGCGCGTTTTTATAGACATATCTGTCGCTACCGTGTCGAAGTGTCATCACACAGCGCGCATTTGTAGACGGAGTAGCAGTTAACTGGTGGGAAATAATAGAGCACGATTTTTACATTTTTCTGGTTAATTCACGGTCTACATCGTAAAATGCCATTAACCTAAAATAATGATAGACTAAATAACCTTATCAGAACGTGCTTCCTGCATTTAAACCAGGGGCGGAGCCAGACATTGTAAACATCCGTGGCATGGCCATGGCCGTTTCTCGTTCGGATTTGCCTACTTCCTGGCCGTTTCTCAATACCAAGTACGCGAAGTACGGACTCGCGAGTACATACACCCGATGAAGGGAGGACGCAGTTTGGTTATTCTACAATTGGAGCAGGAGCGTACTTGGCTATGGAGACAACACGGTTTACACCTAGATTAAATCCTAAAACATCTTGTATAAAGCTTGTCAGTGGTGGAAGAAGTGCTCAGATCTCTTACTTTCCATTGAATAGTTTAATGTACGTGTAACAACGGACTGGTCTCATTTAAGCATGAATAAAAACCTTCCCAAACATAAGTGAGCACCAAACAAGTCTGATTTTAGAAGGGAATTTAATTCTGAACTTCAATTTATATCAGACAATTCATATTTAGAATACAGGCTGAACAAATAATACATATAATGCATAATAAATACGTTAATAACTTTACGTTATTTACTTAATGTAAGCTCTATCTTGATAAACTGACCGCATAGTTGAATTTTAAACAACTTCATTCTCCCCTAAAAAAAAACTTATAACTTCATTTTGTGACACAATAACAGTATTACTTTAGAAATACTGAAATACTTTAGAAATATTACTTTAGAAATATACATCCAGTTGGGAGTACTGTCATCCGCCATTACCGAGCAGGCAATGCATTGTGGGATATTTCGCTGTTCAAGTCCGCACAAGTCTGCTCCCATACATCCTCGGTAATATGGGCGGATCAAGAACACATCCGGGGATTTGGAGCGTACTTGGTTAGAAGCGAACTTTAAAATGGAAACAGTGCTTGGGCTGCCACTGCGACAGAAAAGTACGCATATTGAGAAACGGCCCATAACTCGGAAGATTTTTTTACGCGTAACACATGCACTAGCTTCAATCCACTCATTTTTTTCTCATTCTTCCTTTTTTAACTTCTCTCATTCTCTGAGCTCCACTCATTCATCCTTGGAAATGCCCCGCACTGACAAAAAGAAATACAACAAAGGTGATAAGACTTATGATCATAAAATCATAATATCTTTTTACATCTGATTCTGACACCTCTGTGTTGCTTTTCTCTGTTGTTTTTCAATCATTCCTGCCCCCTTTTTCCACTAGTGGTCATATCTGATTTTCCTCTCTCCTACATCCTTTTCCTCAGTTTTCCATAAGCCTTAAGTCATCCTTATCCTAATTCTCTCTCTCTCTCTCTCGCTCTCTGTCTCTCTCTGTCTCTCTCTGTCTCTCTCTCTCTGTCTCTCTCTGTCTCTCTCTCTCTCTCTCTCTCTCTCTCGCTCTCTCCATGAAATGCAGACTTCCAGTTCTGTTCTCTTTTCTCTTAATTCTGCTGTGCTCTCCTCCTGATTCCTTGTCACACATTTTTGTTGTCTGCTCTGTTTTACACTCCCTTCTGACTCCCTTCTTCATCTCTCCTCCTATTGTCCTGCTTACACTCCTGTGGCACAGGGTTTTTCTCTCCTGTTCCTCTATTTTAGGTTGTTTTAACTATTTTCTATATGTTCCCTTCCTTGTTTGTCCTCAATGTATGTCCCCCTTCTTTCCCCCTTATTTTTTCAGTTACTTTTTATTTTCTTTGTTCTGTATATCCTTCATCATTGAAAAATGACTAACTTTACAATTAACAAAAAACTTTATACATTTAAAAGGTAAGAACCACCAGGCACACTGGAACTGCTCAAATAACTATCAAACATCTCCCTTCACTTCACCCCTTTGCTTCTTTAGTGCCATGATAAGGCTGTACCAACGGGGTTTCATTTGAGCAAATCGGGCAATGACATTGTCAGGGTTTACACTATCCAAATTTTCCTTTTCAATTGCGATGGCCGCCAGGTCATTGAGCCTGTCTTGAATCATAGTACTGCTTAATCACGTGTGAAGACAGCGCAAAGCACTAAAGGAGCATTCACAACTGCAGCTGCTGACTGAAATAGTCAGTGTCACTTGAAAGACAGCCTTCAGGGTGGGAAACATGTCTTCATCCAGCATTTGGAACACAGTGGCTGTATCAGGGAATGCTTCTTTCTCCATTCTTTTCTTGATGAAGCTTTTAGCCACCAAGAGTTCCTCTGGCTTCAGCTGAATCTTGTAGTGGGCAGCAAGGATTTTGAGTGCTTCTTCAGAGAGAAAAGTCTCTGTGGCTGGGTTGCAAGCTTGGCTTAGCTCTTCTCTCACACTTGAAAACCACTGGGTGAGCTCCTCGATCATCCTGACCAGGCATGGATAATAAAGCTGCTGTCTGAAATCATTAGATGTGGTCAAATTTGAGGCTGATCCACAGGTGGACTCCATTACAAAATAATCAAATCTTTTTTGTTTTTGCCTAGGACCAACAGAGAACTCGATATCATTTGCCTTGCATAAGGTCATGGCTGTCTTGAAAACACCTTCAGTACCACAGTTTGTGTGGACTTCTGTTAAAGTTTGAAGGACTGCCATCTTGTACTGAAGTGTTTTGCCCAAGTTCAAACTTTCCCCACAGATAGAGGTGCACACCTTCAGTTATGCAGAGGAGCTTGGAAAACATCACCAGCAAGGTCACTGTTTTTGGCTTGGAGATCTTTGACCAGATGTCTAGGGCCATGGATGTCTTAATGGTATTGAGACATGTCAAAATGGCAGGAAGGTTGTTTAGGACAGCATTTACAGAGTTCACCAGGCATGCCCATCTTGTTGTGGACAGCTGCACAAGTTCAGATTGCTTTGGTCCAAGTTTTTTTGTTCAAGGTCCTGTTCAAGGTCCTGGATGGGTCCTGTTCATGGTCCTGTTCAATGTCCTGTCCAATGTCCTGGTTAGGTCCTGTTCAAATTCCTGTTCAAGGTCCTGCTCATGGTCCTGGTTGGGTCCTGTGCAAGATCCTGTTCAAGTTCCTGCTCATGATCCTGGTTGGGTCCTGTTTAAGGTCCTGTTTGGGTCATGTTCAAGGTCCTGTTCAAGGTCCTGGTTGGGTCATGTTCAAGGCCCTGATTGGGTCCTGTTTTAGGTCCTGTTCAAGTCCTGGTTGGGTCCTGTTTAAGGTACTTTTCAAGGTCTTGGTTAGGTACTGTTCAAGGTCTTGGTTGGGTTCTGTTCAAGGTCATGGTTGGGTCCTGTTCAAGGTCATGGTTGGGTCGTGTTCAAGGTCCTGGTTGGGTCCTGTTCAAGGTCCTGGGTGGGTCCTGTTTAATGTACTGTTTACGGTCTTGGTTGGGTTCTGTTCAAGGCCTTGGTTGGGTCCTGTTCAAGGTCCTGTTCAAATTCCTGGTTGGGTCATGTTCAAAATCTTGGTTGGGTTATGGTTAGGGTTAGGATATAGGGTTCAGGGTTCTGGCTTGTGGTTGGGTTCTGTTTATGGTCCTGCTCATGGTCCTGGTTGGGTCCTGGTTGGGTCCTGTTCAAGATCCTGTTCAAGTTCCTGGGTGGGTCCTATTCAAGGTCCTGTTCAAGGTTCTGCTCATGGTCCTGGTTGGGTCGTGTTCAAGGTCCTGGTTTAACATAAAACAAAACAATTAACAAAAAACTTTATACATTTAAAAGGTAAGAACCACCAGACACACTGGAACTGCTCAAATAACTATCAAACATCTCCCTTTACTTTACTTCTTTTCTTATTTGCTTCTTTAGTGCCATAATAAGGCTGTACCGATGGGGTTTCATTTGACAAAATTGGTCAATGACATTGTCAGGGTGTACACTATCCAAATTTTCTTTTTCAATTGAGATGACCGTCAGGTCAGTTCAGCCTGTTTTGATTCATGGTGCTTCTTAACCATATGTGAAGACAGCGCAAAGCACTAAAGGAGCGTTCACTGCAGCTGCTGACTGGAATATTCAGTGCCACTTGAAAGACAGCCTTCAGGGTGGGAAACATCTTCGTCCAGCATTTGGAACACAGTGCCTGTAGCATGGATTGCTTCTTTACTGTTCAAGGTCCTGTTAAAGGTCCTGGTTGGGTCGTGTTCAAGGTCCTGTTAAAGTTCCTGTTTGGGTCCTGTTCAAGGTCCTGAATGAGTCCTGTTCAAGATCCTGGTTAACATCGTGGTTGGATCCTGTTCAAGGTCTTGGTTGGATCCTGTTCAAGGTCCTGTTCAAGTTCCTGGGTGGGTTCTGATGAAGGTCCTGGTTGGATCCTGTTAAAGGTCCTGGTTGATCCTGGTTAGTTCCTGTTCAAGGTCCTGGTTGGATCTGGTTCAAGGTCCTGTTCAAATTCCTGTTGAAAGTCCTGCTTACGGTCCTGGTTGGGTTCTGTTTAAGGTCCTTCTCATGGTCCTGGTTGGGTCCTGTTCCAGGTCCTGGTTGGGTCTTGTTCAAGGTCTTAGTTGGGTCCAGCTTTAGGTCCTATTCAAAGTCCTGGTTGGGTCCTGTTTAAGGGACTGTTCAAGGTCCTGGTTGGGTACGGTTCAAGGTCTTGGTTGGCTCCTGTTCAAGGTCCTGTTCAAATTTCTGAATGGGTCCTGTTGAAGGACATGTTCAAGGTCCCGTTTTTTTCCTGTTCATGGTCCTGGTTGGGTCCTGTTGAAGGTTCTGTTTGGGTCTTGTTCACAGTCCTGGATGGGTCCTGTTCAAGGTTCCGGTTGGGTACTGTTTAAGGTTCTGTTCAAAGTCTTGGATTGGTTCTGTTCAAGGTCCTGGTTGAGTCCTGTTCAAGGTCCTGGTTGGGTGTTTTTTAAGGGCCTGGTTGGGTCTTGTTCAAGGTCCTGTTTTTTGTCCTGATTGGGTCCTGTTCAAGTTTCTGTTCAAGGTACTGTTTGGGTCCTGTTCAAGGTCCATTTCAACTACCTGATTGGGTCCTGTTGAAGGTTCTGTTTAAGGTTCTGTTCAAAGTCCTACTTGGGTCCTGTTCAAGGTCCTGGTTGGGTCCTGTTCAAGGTCTTGGTTGGGTCCTGTTCAAGGTCCTGGTTGGGTCTTGTTCAAGGTTCTTTTCAAAGTCCTGGATGAGTCCTGTTTAAGGTCCTGGTTGGGTTCTGTTCAAGTTCCTGTTTGGGTATCTTTTCAAGGTCTGGTTGGGTTCCTGTTCAAGGTCCTTGTTCAAAGTCCTGGATGAGTCCTGTTTAAGGTCCTGGTTGGGTTCTGTTCAAGTTTCCTGTTTGGATCTTTTCAAGGTCTTGGTTGGGTCCTGTTCAAGGTCCTGGTGGGGTCCTATTCAAGTCATGATTGGAGACTGTTCAAGGTCCTGGTTGGGTCCTGTTCAAGGTCTTCTTTAAGATCCTGGTTGGGTGTTTTTTAAGGTCCTGGTTGGGTCTTGTTCAAGGTCCTGTTAAATGTCCTGTTTGCATCCTGTTCAAGGTACTGTTTGGGTACTGTTCAAGGTCTGTTTCAAGGACCTGGTTGGGTTCTGTTGAAGGTTCTGTTTGGGTCTTGTTCAGAGTCCTGGATGGGTCCTGTTCAAGGTCCTGGTTGGGATCTGTTCAGTGCCCTGTTCAAGTTCCTGGTTGCGTCTTGTTCAAGGTCTTGGTTGGGTCTTGTTCAAGGTTCTGTTCAAGGTCCTGGTTGGGTTCTGTGCAAGGTCTTGGTTGGGTCATGTACAAGGTCCTGGTTGGGTCCTGTTTAATGTCCTGGTTATGTCATATTTAAGGTCCTGGTTGGGTCCTGTTCGGGTCATATTCAATGTCCTGGTAGGGTCTTGTTCAAGGTCCTGTTCAAGGTCCTGTTCAAGATAATGTGCAAGGACCTGTTGAAAGTCCTAGATGGGTCCTGTTCAATGTCCTGGTTGGGTCGTGTTTAAGGTCCTGGATGGGTCCTGTTCAAGATCATGTTCAAGGTCCTGGTTGAGTCCTGTTCAAGGTCCTCTTCAAGGACCTTTTTGGGTCCTGTTTAAGTTCCTGGATAAGTCCTTTTCAAGGTTCTGTTCAAGGTCCTGGTTGGGTCTTATTCAAGGTTCTGGTTGGATCATATTCAAGGTTCTGGTTTGAAGGTCCTGGATGAGTCCTGTTAAATGTCCTGTTCAAGATTCCGGTTGGGTACTGTTTGTTCAAGGTCCTGGTAGGGTTTTGTTCAAGGTCCTGGATGGGTCCCGTTCTACGTCCTGGATGAGTCCTGTTCAATGTCCCGGTTGGGTCCTATTCAAGGTCCTGGTTGGGATCTGTTGAAGGTCCTGGATGGGTCCTGTTCAATGTCCTGGTTATGTCATATTTAAGGTCCTGGTTGGGTCCTGTTCGGGTCATATTCAATGTCCTGGTTGGGTCTTGTTCAAGGTCCTGTTGAAGGTTCTGTGAAAGGTCCTGTTGAAAGTCATAGATGGGTCCTGTTCAGTGTCCTGGTTGAGTCCTGTTCAAGGTCCTCTTCAAGGACCTTTTTGGGTCCTGTTTAAGTTCCTGGATAAGTCCTGTTCAAGGTTCTGTTCAAGGTCCTGGTTGGGTCTTATTCAAGGTCCTTGTTGGGTCCTGTTCAACGTCCTTGTTTTGTCATATTCAAGGTCCTGGTTGGGTCCTGTTCGGGTCATATTCAGTGTCCTGGTTGGGTAATGTTCAAGGTCCTGTTCAAGTTCCTGTGCAAGGTCCTGTTTAATGTTCTGGATGGGTCCTGTTCAATGTCCTGGTTGGGTCCTGTTCAAGGTTTTGGATGGGTCCATGTTCAAGGTCCTGGTTGGGTCCTGTTCAAGGTCCCCTTCATGGACCTGCTTGGGTCCTGTTTAAGGTCCTAGATAAGGTTCTGTTCAAGGTCCTGGTTGGGTCTTATTCATGGTCCTGGTTTGGTCCTGTTCAAGGTCTTGGTTGGGTACTGTTCAAGTTCCTGTTCACAGTCCTGGATGGGTCCTGTTCAAGGTCCTGTTTAAGGTTCTGGTTGGGTACTGTTCAAGGTCTTGGTTGAGTCCAGTTCAAGGTCATGTTCAAGGTCCTGGTTGGGTCCTGTTCAAGTTCCTGGTTTGGTCCTGTTGAATGTCTTTATTGGGCACTGTTTAAGGTCCTGGTTGGGTCCTATTCAAGGTCTTGGTCAAGGTCCTGGTTGGGTCGTGTTCACGTTCCTGATTTGCTCCTGTTCAAGGTCCTGGTTGGGTCCTGTTTAAGATCATGTTCAAGGTCCTGGTTTGGTCCTGTTCAAGGTCCTCTTCAAGGACCTGCTTGGGTCCTGTTTCAGGTCCTAGATAAGTTTTGTTCAAGGTTCTGTTCAAGGTCCTGTTTGGGTCTTATTCAAGGTCCATGTTTGGTCCTATTCAAGGTCTAGGGTGCATTGTGACATCGCAAGGGACTTCTAGGGATACAGCTTTCCCGTCACCTGCCCAGTACAGCTCAAATGCACTTTAAACTTGCGTGTTGCAAACAAAAGCATCAATGAACGACCGAACGGATCAACGAATGCATGCTGCATTATGAATCGGCAGGCTCGGAACGGAACAGTGATGGCAAATTCAGTGGACATACAGGACAAACTTGGCTTTCTGTCAATAAAAAGCTCAACAAATGAACCAATGATAAAGCGGGCTGCAGCCAAAGCTTTAATGGCGGTCAGGGTAGAGCATAACGAGCCCTGCCAGCGCAGCTGCACTCGCTTGCGGCCACACTGACTTGACGACGCCCGATCTCGTCAGATCTCGGACGCTAAACAAGGCCAGGCCTTCTCAGTACCTGAATGGGAGACTGCCTGGGAATACCAGGTGCAGCAAGCTTCTGGCGTGGCGCTTCCGTTTATGCTCGAGACCTACCGGCCGATGGTGAAAGTGGCCTCTAAATCAGCAAAAAGCGTAGGATGGAACGTTGTTGCGAGCTTGAACTGACATACCTGCAAGCCACGTGGCTGACTGGCAGGTGTGTAGAACATCTGTGGCATTGTGACATCATTGTTTCCTCAGTGGGCCAGTAAGGCCTGTAATGTGTTCAGTTGAAGTGAGATACAGGATAAAGTTGCCTTTAGAAAAGAAAAAGGTGATTGGACGAATGAACTTGTGTACGAATTCCGGCTGCAATATGCCATAGGAGTGGGGTAAAGGAAGAGAGACGTGAGTGATGCGGCCTGTTGTATTAAGAACCAGGTTAAAATTGGTCGTTTGCACCACTGATGAATGAAAAAAAAAAAAGGGGGGGGGGGGGTGCTTTAAAATTTCTGCCACACGAACATTCATCCATAAGTAACGACTTTGCAACACCACACCACCTTCAAAATATTTTTATTTATGACAATAATAATTAATAATAATAATAATATAATATAATAATAATAATAATGTTACAGGTCCCGACTTGAGACCTGGGGAATACTGAACTACAGGGTTAAAAAACAGGAGACAGAAGAAAACCGTGGCTTGCCTTCACGAATTGGCCTCGCTTGGTTATGAGAAAAATGGAGGGCTACCAAGCGAGTCCAGATTGGACAACGCTTACACTGGCACCTACTGGCGGTGGGGGGGTATAGAAAAAACAACAGGCATACTGCCTAGTTATAAGGGAAGTGCATAAAAAGAGGGTGAAATGGCAGATTCAATTAAATAATACAAAATAAGAACAATCTAACAAAACTAATTAACACAAATGTGATCACACTTTGTGGGCGTCACATGCTCTCGGACAAAATAAAATGGCTCCTCACATTACCAAAACAAATACGCAACATTTTTTTTTCTTTTTACCAGATTAACCATTTAACTATCCACATGTATATACCCTTTCAATAAATTACCATAGGCATTGAGTAGGGTGGAACTCAAGTGGGGTGAATGGTTGTGTATGTGTAGGGAATGTAAAAGGGTGGAATTCCCCAAACTGGTGTAGGTGTGTCCCCAACAACTCCTAGGGTACTAAGGTGCGTGTGTGGCCTAAATTCAGGCTTGCCCACTGTAGGGTAGGCAAATTTGTGTGTTGACCTTTTATGTCGTGTAGATCTCCTAACTAGTGGAGACTGAAAGTCAGTATTGGGGGTCAGAGCAGGAGGGGGATAACTATACTCCATTGCAAGGCCACCCTCTGGCTCAGATTCCCTCTCATCTCCCGTCACTCTTGTGTCTGCTTGAAAGTCTTCTGCTTCACCTTCCCCAACAGCATAATCCACTCTCTCAGCTTCCTCAATCGGTATCGCCCTTCGGTTCGGCTCTTTGTTTCTTACAGGTTCATCGCAGACGGCGTTTCCATCAGGAATGCTGGTAAGTACTGTTTTTCTCTTGGTTTCTCCCACAGGTTTTAATTGGACTGGAGTCTTTGGTTGAGTGCAGATAGGTACATGATGTCTTGGGTTGTCACGGGTAGGTATCCTATCTGGTACAACTTGCTCATTTCTGAGTGGTATTCTCAACCAATAGGTTTGTCTCACTGCTTGAGGTGGATTCTTTTGAAGTCTCGGGCTTTGTTTGTTTTTTCGACTTCTCTTTTCAGACAGGTGTTTCTGGAGTTAAGGGCAGGTCTACAGGTAAGTCATTAACCAAGTGCAACAAGTTTCGATGTAAGATACGTGTTTTTGATTCATCATTTTCAGGGGTTACTTTGTATACAGGATTGTCGTGGACTTGTTCTTTCACCACGGACTGTGGTAGCCTAGTGGTTAAGGTAATGGACTATGGACCAGAAGGTCCTGGGTTCAAATCCCACCTCTGCTTACCAGGCTGCCACAGTTGGGTCCTTGAGCAAGACCCTTAACCCACAAGTGCTTAGATTGTAAGACTATCAGTTGACAGTTGCTCTGGATAAGAGCGTCTGCTAAATGCTGTAAATGTAAATGAAATAGCAGAGCACAATAATTATATGAGGTGTCCACACACTTGGGACTGTGGTGGCCTAGTGGGTAACGAACTGGACTAAGGACCAGAAAGGGTTTCAGGGTTCAAATCCCCACCTCTGCCAAGCTGCCACTGTGGGTCCTTGAGCAAGAGCCCGATGTAACCCGACAATTGCCATTGCGATGGCTAGAGATGTACCAATTGTAAGTCGCTCTGGATAAGGGCGTCTGCTAAATTGCTGTAAAGTAAATGTAAATGTAAAGGGTAAATGAATGTCTTCTCACAATACGATCGTAACTTCCGGGGGAACCTACTCTCGCACTCAGGTTCCGTACAATACACGGTCTCCCGGTTGTAACAGTACTCCCTTCAGATGTCGGTCATAGTACTTTTTCCCGCGTGCACTGGATCGCTTCCCATTTTCAGATGCTATGCGGTAAGCCTCGGTCATTCTCTTTCTCCATTTCTCAGCGTAACTCTTCGGTGTCTGAACATCTTCATCTACCCCTAGACGGAACAATATGTCGACCGGGAGACGAGGATGCCGGCCGTACAACAGGAAGAACGGTGAAAACCCAGTTGCTTCATGCCGGGTGCAGTTATAGGCGTGTACAATTTGCGGCAGATGTTCCCTCCATCGGGTTTTCTCCGTCTCCTCAAGTGTTCTCAGCATTTGTAGCAGGGTCCTGTTGAATCTTTCAGCTGGGTTGCCCTGGGGATGATACACACTGGTCCTCGAGTGCCCCACACCTGCTAATTTTTGCAAAGTTTGGAACAGTTTATTTTCGAACCTTGATCGTGGTGCAACCTGTTAGGAAACCCAAATCTGAGAATAAAATCATTGAAGATCCGTTCCGCAGCTGTCTTTGCGGATTTATCCTTGGTTGCATACACCTGTGCGAACCTTGTGAAGTGATCAACTACGACAAGTGCATACTCAAAGCACCCTTGCTCGGCCTTCAAAGGTGCAAGAAGTCAATGGACCACAAAGTCGAAGGGTGAGGTGGTTGGTATTAATGTACCCATAGGTGCTTTACATGAGTGAAACTGTTTCTTTTGTTTTATGCAATGGCGAATCGAGGTCCACATAGGGCTTCTAATTCGTTTTTCATATTACGGCCAAGAAAAACGTTTCTCTGGCCAAGTAGGAAACTCTTTCTGTGCCACATGGCCCATTTTGTCATGCAAAGCAAGTGTTGCAGGGACTTCCTGTTGGTTACTGGGGAGGAAGTACGAACTGGCGTCTATGCCTGGTTCCTGCGATATAAACAGACCATGATCAAGACACAATTTGCTCCATCATGTATCAGCCGTTTGGATCACCACCCACACCTTGTTTCATCTCATTAGTCAGTACTTTGCTCTTTTCTTTCAGCACTATTACTGGGCCAACAACTAGATCTGACCATTGGGCTTTCACTAGCTCATCATGATCAATTTCAGACAGGAGGTTCATGTTGCTCTGTTCAAGTGAGTCACTTGTGGACATGTTCAGTGCTGCAACCCATGCAACACCTTGGTTCTTTGCAGCCTTGCCTCCTTCCCATATAGCACTTACAGCTTCTCTTGTCAATTCCTCTGTGCACTCAGTAACATAACTGTCTACATCAAGAGGGCATCGCGACAATGTGTCCGCATCCACATTCACTTTGCCTGGTCGATACTTAATGTTGAATCTAAAATCAGACAGTTCACCAATCCACCTGTGACCCACAGCATTCAACTTGGCAGTGCTTTACGACGTAAGTTAGAGGATTATTGTCGGTATACACTGTGAAATGCAAGGCGTAGGACAAATAATCCCGAAACTTGTCACTGATAGCCCACTTTAGGGCTAGGAACTCAAGCTTCCCAGAATGAAGCCTGTAGTTCTTCTCTGCTGGAGCGAGGGTTCTCGAACCATACCCAATAACTCTCATCTTCCCATCCTGCCGCTGGTACAGGACTGCCCCAAGCCCTCTCTCGGAGGCATCGATGTGGAGCGTAAATGGGAGACTGAAGTCTGGGTAGGCGAGCACAGGAGGGTTTACTAGAGTGTTGATCAGTCTCTCCAAAATTTTCTGGTGCTCATCAGTCCATTCAATCGGGGTCCTTGAGGGTAACTGAGCACCCCTTTTGGTTTCACGCCTTGACTTACTTGGTTCTGCAGCCACTTTCCCATTTTTCACATGTAGCAGCTCATACAATGGACCAGCAAGTCAGGAGAAGTCCTGTATATATGTACGGTAATAGCTGAGGAAGCCAAGAAGTCTTCGGACTTCGCCAACCGTGGTAGGTGTCCTATCTTGCAAGGTTGTAACAGCTTCAATGTCTTTGGGGTCAATGCGAACACCTTCAGCCGATACGAGTCGTCCAACATATCTGACCTCTCGCTTGAATAGCTCACACTTTGTGGGTCTCAGTTTCACACCATGTCTCTGCAAAGCCTTCAGGACCTTCCTCAGGACTTCAACATGATCTTTAAATGTTCGAGCATAACAGAGTACATCATCTAAATAAGGGATGCAGCATTCATCCTGGAGCTCGTCAAGCATCACCTCCATACTCCTCTGGAAGGCAGCTGGAGCATTAGTCAGACCGAAGGGAATCCTCACCCACTCATGTAGGCCCCATGGGGTGATGAAGGCTGTCAGATGACGAGACCCCTCGGCCATGAATCCCTGATGGTATGCTTTTCCCTGGTCAAGGATTGAGAACCATGAGTACCCACCAAGGGTATCGAGGAGATCCTGAATCCGGGGAAGAGGGTGTCTATCAGGAACAGTTTCTGATTGAGGAGCGGTAATCAATGCACAGCTGAGCGTGCCATCTTTCTTCCGAATACACCACCAAAAACAGGTGGCCCGACATAAGGGGACTCTAGATTTCACTACTCAGCACACTGCAGAAGATCTTAGGCGAGTAATGCTTTACCTACTGGATGAAGTGCTTTGGCCGAATGGATGTGTAGGGTCGCGGTGAACTGGGATGTCATCCTATAGTGATTGGAGAGCTGCAGACTAGGAAAACAAACCCATATCATTGGGCATCCCAAGGCAAACGCGGTGGACTCCTCAAACAGCATTTCCCTTACGATAATTTGTTTGCTCCACAGTGAGGTGGCTTATGTCAACTGGAGGGTTCCATCGGCTCCCCAACTCTTTTGGATGAACCGGAGGAATGGGTTCAGCTATTGGGATGCTCACTTCGGAAACAGACATCTGTTTGGCTGGCTCTGGGTGGTTTGTGTGCACTATACCTGCTATGGGCTGAACACGTCCGAGTGCCGTTCGTCAGGGTAGTGTGACATCATGCTTATTGTGATTTCCTACAGGAACATGGACAAATGAACTCTTTGCATGGCAGACCTCGATTAATCCATCTCCAACATCCAGCTTCTCAAGTTGTATGCTCTCTTGACTTGGCTCAAACAACACTACTGAGACTGGCGACTGAAGGGTATCTGGTAGCTTACATTTGACATGGGCTACTTGGCCTGCCCGAATGACAACATCCTGCCGACCCACTTTTACCAGGGCAGGGACTACCCTGTCAGTTCTCTGTGTCTGAATAAAGTTTATGATTGCATTAGCCTTGTCATCTTCTATTTCCATCGCTCCACTCAACAGGTTAGCAATTGTGGCCAGGATCTTTGCTCCACTCTGTTGCCCCTTTATCAGCTGCTCTATTACATTGAATCCGAGGATTGGGCGTTCCAATGGCATGCTGCCCACAAGAAATGGCACTTGTATTGACAAGTTGGGGTCACTGTTGCCAGGCAGATTCACTGTGACCTCAACCCAACCATCAAAGGGAACTTTGTCTCCATTTACAGACAGAACATTGAGAGGTTTGGTGCCCATAAGCTCACGGAGTGGTTTAACAGTGTGCTCAGGTAAATACGCCTGCCTCCAACTACGATCCAGGATACTCACTTGTGCTCCTGTATCTAATAGAACACTGGCAGCATATCCATTCATGTAGCACTTAAGCAAGCACTTACTACCAACCAACTCAGCAACCTTGTTCATCTGGAAGAGAGAATTGACCATATCGGACACATGGTATAAGGCTGTACTGCTGGCACTGGCATGATTTAGTTCCAGTTGACTGGACTCTGTCTGTTTCTGCTGGTGTGATTTGGTCTGTGGCCAGGCCTGGGAACGTTTTTCTCCTCTTGCCTGCTTCTTTAAACATCCTACAGCCCTGTGACCCTCCTCCCCACATACAAAACAGTGAGTGCAGCTGGCGACGCCCTGTTCTGTACATTTAGGGCACCTGTAACTCCCCATCGTCTGTTGTGGCAAGGTCTTGCTCGCTGTACACTTACAAAACATCTCTGTACATCTGGCTTGTTTCATGGCCTCTATAAGTCAAGTCAAGTCAAGTCAAGTCAGATTTATTTATATAGCGCAATTTACAATGGAGCATTGTCTCAAAGCAACTTTACAAGTTGTTAGGGCTTCCACTTGAGCACCCAGTTCTTGTAGACTCTTCGTTTGTTTTTTAACAACAGCAACAATAAGGGTCATATAAGATCTCTAAATGAAATTCAGTATTCTAACATTTATAAGTTCATGCCATTTTCAAGAGAATTACAATTGTCCAAGTTATTGGAACTAAAGACACGAGCAATTCAGCAACACAATAGGGTACAAAAGTGCAAATACTTGCAGTATTAGGAAGGTCGAAGATAGGATTTTTCACAATAACACTCATATAAAACATGAGAGCTTGATTAAAACGAGTTGCCAAGTAGAAGTGGGAGAGAGGGATATATGAATGGAAGATGAATGGTTATTTCAAAGATGAATAACTTATTTTTACACTTATGTTTAATCATCAGTTTTATTTAGATTCTATAAGGTTCCAACAGGTTAATAGCTGACTGTATGACAATGATTTCTCTGAAGCCGCAGCCGCAAAGCCGGACTTCCCCAGGAAAACATGTACTGTGAAATTTCACAGTAGAACCATGAAGTGGCCAAATTATTATATACAAAAACTTGTAAAATCAAGGGCGATACTATTTAGTACATTACGAAGTCATTTATTACCTGAACACAATAAAGTGTAAATAAATTAGCCGAAATGTCAAAACGTTGTCATGGTTACATGCTAGCCATGTAAAATCGGAAACTGAGCCCGTAGCCAAAGTATCCCAATGTAAACAGACGCCATTTTAACAAAACGAGAATCGTCCGTCTTCCATATCCAAAATATAGAGTTATATGCAAAATTATGAGCACCTGCGGCCAATTTATTGCAATATTTTTATGTTTTCTAAATGGATATGTGACTAATGTGTGATAAGTATCACATATTTGTTTTCATTACCCGATTTATAATTATAGATGACTTGGCCACAAAAAATGTATATATGTACATCATTGTATATATATATATATATATATATATATATATATATATATATATATATACAGCATATACTGTATATATAACCTTTTTATTTTAAAGTTGTGACTAAATGGTGCAGGTCATTAAACAGTGTGCTGTTACTGAGACAAAGCAAATAATTAAAATCATTAAAACCATGAAACAGATTTCTGTTTTATTGTTCTGTTTAATTCTTTGTGTTTTTTGGCTGTATTGTAATTATCTGCTTTTCTAGAAATGATCTAATACCGAAAAGAACAAGAATGAACACATTTCCATAACATAAAATGCTCTTGGTTATATATTGATAAGGTTTTTGCATGTCACATCAGCAATCCTAACGATTACTCTAATGTTTGTCTCTGATTAGAGATCTACAGCCGGCACTCTTCCAGGCAGCGGCTAGAGTCATCGGCCTTGAGGTATAGTCACGTTGTTACTCATGTTTCTCGAAATCTGTATTCTATAGTTTACATTAAAATTTTTCATTTCTTGCTCAGGATGTTGCAGTACCGGATGAACTGATGGTGGACAGTCTGCCGTGGTCTGGGCCCCTGTTCCAGTTTAGAGTATGTATTCTGACCATGATACACTCTTCAGGCTATAGACCATTGTGGAGTATTGAAATTTAATTATCTTTTTGTTCTGGTCCTCGGGAGTACTCCCAGGACATCCACAGAGCCATCAGGATGTTTGCATACACCATTTCTCAATGGTTTTCCTGTGAGCTGCAGGTTTGTATCCGCTTGTTGTCTATTATATGAAGTCATTTTATTTGATTTCGCTAATGGAACATTATAGTTGATGCTTTTCCTGATTTTCACACCGGGTGGAGGTGAAGCTGCAGAATAAGACCCGTTATGCAGGCCTGGAGTCTGAGCACTGGTGGGTGCTCAGCAATGAATTTTACCAGCTGCACCAACAGGTAACTTCTAAAAGGAAGGTTTAGGTTTTGTAAGGTTTAGCTCATAGTTAATACCTGACTGCATTATATTTGTCTTGCAGGTCCCTCCGTTGCACTACGGCACAGTCAATGTCAAGGCCTGCATTAAAGTAAGACTGAGGCCAATGTGGACAATAGACATATTTGGCTGTGGTGCTTACGTTCCATGTTTCTTAATTGTTTTCAAGTCACTGTGACCTAAACATGACCTGTTCTGTTTCAGCGTGTTGTAGACCATATCTCCGAGGTGTCCGTGAACATCAAGACGGAGTCATCAAACACCTCACAAGTGCAGGAAAACTTTCTGGTAAGAGTTTACAAGACATTTTCTTTAATTGTTTTTTTTACATGGGCTTTCAGAATCCTGTTAATTGGTTTCTGTGGGTGTTACAGGAAACTACCATTTCCAGGACCTGCAAGGCTTTGTGGCTGTACAAGGATGGGTGCTGGGGCTCTTCGGAGTCCAGTGACACTGTAGCAAACCTAGGCTACACTTTAATTGGATTGATTTTTTTAATTAAACTTTGTTATTTAAGATAAATTTTAATTAATTAAGGAATACGAGGCACCACCAAATCAATTTAATTATGAATAAATATTAATGAATTATGAAATAACTCACTGGTAGATTTGGATACCAGTTAAAAATGAAACAACTTGATCAGTCTAAGTCTGAAATATGAATCCCAAGTATTTATTTTCCCGACCTTTGAATGACAAATCTCACACTTCCAGGCAA
>JAJAGP010003741.1:0-59449 GCA_025084515.1 Ancistrus triradiatus | reverse complement strand
TTCGTGCCATGATACACTTCCACAAACACGTGTTGTGAAGAGCAGACTGATAGATCCCTGTTCTTTAAATAAAACAGGGTGCCCACTCACACCTGATTGGCATCCCATTGATTGAAAACACCTGACTCTAACTTCACTTTCAAATTAACAGCTAATCCTAGAGGTTCACATACTTTTGCCACTCACTAATATGTAACATTGGATCATTTTCAATAAATAAATGACCAAGTATAATATTTTTGTCTAATTTGTTTAACTGGGTTCTCTTTATCTACTTTTAGGACTTGTGTGAAAATCTGATGATGTTTTACGTCATATTTATGCAGAAATAGAGAAAATTCTAAAGGGTTCACAAACCTTGGACCCAAATATTTCAAACTTGGATTTGGCACTAAATAAAACTCTTTTCCACTGATCTTCATTCCAGTCTTTGTGAGCTTTAGAAAGGGGGCACAGGTCTAAGAACCTCTGTCCAGATTCCTGTTCTTGGCTGATAGGAGCGTGGTCTTTTGTTGTCGTAGCCCCTCTGCCTCAAGGTTTTGAGACGTTCAGAGATGCTACTAACTACTGTAGCCTTCAAGTCAGGAACAAGTCTGATCATTTTCCATTGACATCTCTGAACAGCAAGATGTATCCACTGTATGGCTTTAAGAACCACACGACTTCATCAAAGTCACTTGGATCACACTTTTCCCTAACGCGATGTTCGATGTGAACATTATCTGAAGCCCCTGGCCTGTGAGGGCATGACATTATGCACTGCAAATGAACAGATGTTCCTGACAAACTGGCCTGTAATTGTTCTACATTATAAGTGCTTTGATAATACATTAACTGATTTATGGCTTACTTGTAATTGTTGGCTAGATGTCTCTCTCTCTCTCTCTCTCTCTCTCTCTCTCTCAGGCAGGTTTTGGCTGTGCCAAACAGCTGGGATCTCTTCAGAGAGCCTGGTCATTCTGTGGATCAGCTGGACACCAGGCCCCTGAGATCATTCTGCACAAGGGTCACGGTGTGATGTCGGATATCTGGGCTTTAGGAGTGTTCATATACGAGTTACTCGATGGCAGGTGAGGCTTGCAGCGCTTTATAGTAACAACACGAGCACTATTATTATTATAGTAATCTCATGCTGATATTTAGAATGGTTTTATCTTGTCTTGTTTTATTTTGTCTTTTATTGTATTTGATGTACAGGTAAGCGCCATTTAATGACCATCAACGTCCTTTCGCTTTAACAATTATAAGAAATTATAATGGGCCTTTTAACTAAAGGCGTTGTGCCCTAAACAGTTAATCAAATTAAAAAAGCTTAGTATTTTTACTGCCGTAAATGTTGTTTTTGGTTTTTATAATAATAAAATATTATCTAGTTTAGGGACTTTTTCCTTGCCACTGTCGCCCTAGGCTTGCTGTACCTTGCATTAATTTTGTGCATAAGTTGGAACTTTGGAAGTTGGATTTACCTACTTAAATGTTTAAAGTGTTTAAAAGGTGATATTACATATTATTGAGTGGCAAAAGTATGTGAACCTCTAGGATTAGCAGTTAATTTGAAGGTGAGATTAGAGTCAGGTGTTGTCAATCAGTGGGATGATAATCAGGTGTGAGTGGGCACCCTGTTTTATTTAAAGAACAGGGATCTATCAAAGTCTGCTCCTCACAACACATTTGTGGAAGTGTATCATGGCACGAACAAAGGAGAGTACTGAGGACCTCAGAAAAAGCATCGTTGATGCTCATCAGGCTGGAAAAGGTTAGAAAAGAGTTTGGACTCCACCAATCCACAGTCAGACAGATTGTGTACAAATGGAGGAAATTGATGACCATTGTTACCCTCCTCAGGAGTGGTCGACCAATAAAGATCACTCCAAGAGCATGGAACAATTCATTGATGGAACAATGAATTCTGAATTATATCGGAGAATTCTAAAGGAAAATGTCAGGACATCTGTCCATGAACTGAATCTCAAGAGAAGGTGGGTCATGCAGCAAGACAACGACCCTAAGCACACAAGTCGTTCTACCAAAGAATGGTTAAAGAAGAATAAAGTTCATGTTTTGGAATGGCCAAGTCAAAGTCCTGACCTTAATCCAGTCGAAATGTTGTGGAAGGACCTGTGAAGCGAGCAGCTAATGTGATTTAAACCCACACGCGAACATCCCAGAAGCTGAAAGTAGTTCAATTCCCTTCTGTACGGAGGAATGGGCTAAAAAAAAATCCTCCAAGCCGGTGGCAAGGACTGATCAAACAGTTACAGGAAACTGTAGCTGCAGTTATTGCTGCACAGGGGGGTCACAGCAGATACTGAAAGCAAAGGTTCACATACTTTTGCCACTCACTAATATGTAATATTGGATCATTTTCCTACATAAATAAATGACAAAAATATTTTAAAAAAATGATAAAAAGTATAATATTTTTGTCTCATTTGTTTAACTGGGTTCTCTTTATCTACTTTTAGGACTTGTGTGAAAATCTGATGATGTTTTAATTCATATTTATGCAGTAATATAGAAAATTCTAAAGGGTTCACAAACTTTCAAACACCGCTGTAGATGTTTGCGTTATAGTAATGATTTCAGCGGTATCTCTGACACATTTACTTATTGTTTGCATGCAATTTTCTTATGAAATACCCTTTATATTTATATTACAGTAGCATAAAATAGACAATGTGACTATAGTAATGTCCGGTCAACGTCCATTTCACAACGACCTGTTTCACAGAACATAATGCAGTCATTAATTGGTGCATACCTGTACCAATTTTTTGTATATATTTCTTGTGCACTTACAGTGCATTTGTGTGCATCCTGTCCCCTGCAGTCCCCCATTCACAGGCCCCGACCTGCTGAAGACCTGTGCAGCCGTTCTGAAGGGAATCAATGCCATTGAGTTTCCAGTAAGCATCAGCAATCAGGTGGCTGATCTAATCAGCAGCTCTGCAGGTAAAGAGTCACTAAAAGACTCTTTCGGTAATAGCAAGAGTAACTGAAGGAATCACAGAGAACAGTGGTCTAAAGTTGAAGTTTACTGACAGGACAGACACTTTACATGAGGGTTTTCCAAATACTCCAAAAAGCACAGCCACAATATAAGCACAGAAGAAAGACCATGAAAGAGGAGACCCTGATTAAACTACAGGTTGATTGTGTGTTCAAAAAGAATTTATTGCGATAACCCATGCAGGAACAAAATTCGGTCACGATATAATTAAATAATTTACGTTTGAAGAAATCTACAAAAACTGTGATTGATCTGGAAAGGTGCATAAACCTTTGCACACATTCCATTTTATGTATTGTTTTTCCAGTGTTTTAAAATGAGTTAAACTTTAATGAGAGTTCAAATGAAAGTTAGGAAAAGCACTGTGCTGTGTTTGTGCTGCTGTCGCCATCGTTTGCTGAACAAGTTAAATGTGACCGGAACAGAATCGGTTGTATGAGACTGATCATCCAAATTAAACAATCATCCAAATTCATCCAAAAAACGATTCACTGATTACCCAAACGAAGACTGTTACAGGTCCGGTCCCAGTCCCTGATCTAAATCCCCCACTGCAAAACTTGGGTAAGCTGAACAGGAGGGTCTACAAGAGGAACCTGGAGGATCTGGGGAAATTATGGATTGATGAATCTCTCATATTCCATGTTCCCCAACAATACATTTACATTTACAGCATTTAGCAGAAGCCCTTATCCAGAGCAACTTACAATTGATACAGTCTTACAATCCAAGCTATTGTGGGTTAAGGATCTTGCTCAAGGACCCAACAGTGGCAGCTTTGGTGGAATTTGAACCCTCGACCTTCTGATCCAGAGTCCAGTACCTTAACCACTAGGCTAGCACAGTCCCACAACAGATATTGATGCTAATGTGACAACCACAGGCTACCACAGTCAATAATATTGACAATATTTTTGAGATGCTTGTTCAGTCCAGTTATGTTGGCTTTGTCCAATAAAATTCTTAGAATAAACGTATTTTCAAGTTGCTTTATATCTTTTCTGATTCTTCTCATGTGAGTGGAAATGGTTTTGGCCAAACTACAGCTGAACCCTGTTATCTGAACTCTCACTATCCAGATTCCACACAGATGTGCTGGTTCACATGAGAAACGCACTACAGAGGAAAACAAACCCATTCCAATGGTTCACACAACAGGCGGGGAAGTCCCAATTTTTACTGTCCTATCATTATTGAAATTAAGGATTCTCATTCTCCACGAAATAATTGAATGTGGTCCCTGTTTGGCCGACACGTGCGATGTGTCAATTTCCAGAACAAGGTGACATTGAATAGAATTGTTCCGTTAATAATAAGATAAGATGATATCACTTTGACCCTGTATTTCTCAGAAGAGCTGTGCCCTTTATTATGCATGGTTTCAGTTTATTCTAAGGGTTTGTGAGTCTTATTACCTCACTTTCAGAGAAAATCCTGCACAGAGACTGGGCCAGAGAAATGGTGTCAAAGACATCCAGGGACACAAGTAAGATCTTGCATTTGTTACACTGAAACGTTCACACTATGTAGCCAAAAGTCTGTGGACACTCAAAATTACATCCAAATCCCTGGGTATTAGTATTTGTCTCCCTTCAGTCTTCTGGACTGTTTGATGGAAGAAATTCTGTCCCTGTATTTAAACTATGAACCTCTTAGCAGTTAGTGTTGTGAAATAAAAGATCACTCATTTAAAGGGGTGTCTACATACTTTTGGGCATATATTGTAAATATTCGAAATTTGAAGTATTTCCAAATGATTTTATGTATTGTTCTCGTGCAGGTGGTTTGAAGGACTTGATTGGGAGGGGTTCTGTAAGGGTGCACTGCCTTCACCAATTGGACCAAATGTAAGAGGAACAGTTTATTCTCAGTACTGCAAAATTCAAACGTATAATATACATATTTGCTATTAGAACATCCAGTCTGTACGGATACTTTCTTTTTGTAGGTATACAGTGTTTTGGACTGTTCCAGTAAAGAGAACCACATAGATGTATCACCTGTAGTGGACTTGGACTGGGACAAAGACTTTTGATTCATTCATTGGTCAGATATGGTTTATGTTATTTATTTATAGTTTGTTTTCAATTTTGCCTTCTTTTGTAGAAACTGTCTTCTGTTTCTATGACTTGGATACATCATCTATGTAGTAATAAAGTTTACTTTATTATTACTTTATACTGTATTATTAATATTATAATATAATAATGACAGATGTGTAATTATCACAAGAAGGCCTAATCAGTAAAAAACTAAATGAGATTTACTGGTAGCGTAAATATTCTATTTGCATTAATAAAGTTCTATCTGTTTTTTTAAAGCTAATTCTTCAAGTTTCACTTTGTTCTTTACAGGCTTATGAATATATTATTACAAAATAATACAAATTTTCGACCTGTCCGGAATTTCTCTTAAAATTTCGTAGATTACATTTTTATATACAAAGTTATTATCAAAACAATAATTTTATTAGCAAAATAGCATTGTGACTAATAAAAATGAAACTGTAAATGTTTTTAATGTTAAAAATAATTTCTTGCAAGTATTGACTTTTACACATCATTTAATCAATTAATTTGAATACATTATCGAATCAATAACAAGGCGAAAAAGTATTAAAATGACAAATGTGAACAATACAATTCGCACTAATAATATTATTAATATGAAAAAAGGTTTAATGTTGGTTTTACTAGTTAATATTTATTTACTAGAAACTTTTTCCTTACTTTAAGCCTCTACATAAAATACTGCTTTAAAAGTTCTAGTTCAAATGAATTTATTACTTAAATTATTTCTAAAAATATCATTTATGATTAGTAAATATTGTGGACTAGTGGCTAATTTTTTTGTCTTATACGAGACAAGTCCCCACATCAACAACAGCTGATTAATGGTAAAACCACAAAAAATAAGATAATAGTTTGTCACTAATGATAATTTTATTGTATTGATGCTGTCACGAGTAATTATTGGGTTAATATTTATTTATCAAATTAATTAAACATATTAGAAAAATTCAGATCCATATGCAGATTGTTCTTACTTTAATAAAACAATAAGAAAAAGTCCAAAATATGGAACTAAAAAAATAATTCAAAATAAATAATGATAATTTTTCAACTTTTGTTGTTTGTAGTAAATGGATATAATTGAGTTTTTCATTATTATGATCAATGTACTAGTAAGATTTGTAAGATTTACAAGTAACTAGTCATTTTTATTACCAAAAATAGTCAGTATTGCTTTTTTGTTTTTTTTCTGTTAGAAGAAGCATATTATTTCTATAATATCAAATTAGCAGGACATGTTCATTTTTGAATTAACGAATTCCAACTTGCATTAAACGAATATATATACATTATATATTAAAACTAAAATACAATATATATTAAAATTGTTTATATTAATGGAAAGACAGCAATTTTCAAAATTGGTAAATGTCAAAAAATGTAAGAAGATACTAATAAAATGCTAAATAACTAAAGTATAACTAGGCAAAATGAAAAAAAAAGAGTTTTTAATTAATGTAAGGAATTAAAATTAAAGTATTTTGTTTTAAATCAATATTTGATTTTTTTAAAACACCAACACATTTTAGCATGTAAATACAGTACTTTTTAGCATCATGAATGAACAATTCATTATTAGAAAACAATGATAAAAAAACAGTTTTACTCCTAAAATGTGGCTGATAAAATGATTACTATAAAATAATCATAAGTAATGGCAACTTGTAAGTTTTAATGGTATTATTCTGGTCATAATTCAGTTTTAATTGGCAAGTCTAGTAAGGACAAAATGAATTGCCATGACTTTTCTAAGATTAAAATCTTACTGTTTTAAATAAAGACTTAAAAATCAAGACAGGCAGATTTTTGCTAAAAGTATTAAACACAGTATTAGTAAAAATTTAGGTCCCAATTAAAAGAAGTTTGCTATCTCTTACAATACCAGCTGGGCTGAGACTTGGATTGAAGTTGGAACAAAAAGTTTTTAAAATGTATATTAAGAGGAAAACATTTTGAGCTTGTAAATAAAAAAGCTACTTTGCCTAGGCTGCATAAAATAAATACTTCTTCATATTTTCAGATTTGTGTTGCAAAAAAAAGCTTGGGAAAAAAAGAAAAGAAAAACTTTATTATTAGACTTCAATCTTTACCACGACGCCAGTTTGGTGACGTGGGATAAGAGGGCTGGAGGAGGTGAGGGTGGGGAGCAGGAGGAGGCGGAGGAAGAGGAGGAAGGTCTATGGGGGTGTCTGGGGAGAAAGGAGAAGGGATTCCGGGGGAAGTTCAGTGTGGTGTTGGCTCAGTGTGGAGGAAGTTACTTTGTCTACAGAGCTCTGAACTCCATCTACACAGGTAAGGGGTTGTTTGTTGCTTAAAGCGCCGGGTTGGGGCACGTGAAGCGGTGGTACTGCCACAGCACCATTTACTCTGTGTATCGTCTTACAGTCCGCCGCACGAAGAGTAAAACAATGAATGGACGGATTGCTAGCGGCACTTCCATTCATTTTTACTCGAAGTTTCGAAGCGCAAAAGGCGCGCAAACTTAAAACTATAAAAAAAAACAGCAGTAACAGCACTTACTTCAGCTTTTTGCGCGTTCTTACGTCACACGTGCGCGTGTTTTGGTATGCGGCAGCTTTAACCTCGTGCTTTAAATGCACGTGCACAGCTTCTAAATCTGTTTAATGAAATAAAAAGTTGGGTGTTTTGACCCTTTAAAGTGAGTTTGCGGAGCCTCTGCGTTGGTGCTTTTGGTGTTCCAGTGCTGCGTCCCGAATTAATTATATAATCGAGCTCATCACAATCGGTTTACAAAGCTAAGTGGGATTGGTTTTCATAAGTTTTGGTACGCACGAAACACGTTTCAACAACCCTGCTCAAAATACAAGTTCTGCAGGGAACAGTAAATGTCATGCACTCACGGGCCAATGCATTACTCACACCTACACCTGTTCAGCTGCTTCTTAAGGCAAACATCTAATCCGCTAATCACATTGGCAGCAACTACAACAATTTTAAGTATTTAGACATGGTCAAGAGGAGGATTTACATTTACAGCATTACAATCTTACAATCCAAGCAGTTGTGGGTTAAGGGTCTTGCCATTTACTCTTGGATACAACAGTGGCAGCTTGGCAGAGGTGGGATTTGAACCCAGGACCTTCTGGTCCATAGTCCAGTACCTTACCCGCTAGGCCACCACACCACAGAGGAGCTGCGTAAGTTCAACCTGAGGATCAGAATGGGGAAGAAATGTGATTTAAGTGACTTTGAAACCGACATGGTTGTTGGCGCTAGATGGGCTGGTCTGAGTATTTCAGAGACTGCTCATCTACTGGGATTTTCACACACAGCCCATCTCTAGGGTTTACAGAGAATGGTCCAAAAAACAAAAACAAATCTCCAGTGAGGGCAGTTCTCTGGGTGAAAATGCTTTGTTGATAGAGGAGAATGCAAACTGGTTTGAGCTGATTAAAAAGGCAACAGTAACTCAAATAGCCACTCGTTACAATTAAGGTACGCAGAAGAGAATCAATGAATGCACAGGATCTTGAACCTTGATGCAGATGGGCTACAGCAGCAAAACACACCAGGTGCCACTCGTGTCGGCTAAGAACAGAAACTCAGGCTGCAGTTCGCATGGGCTCACCAAAACTGGACAGTATAAGAATGGAAAAACCTTGCTGGTCTGATAAGTCTCGATTTCTGCTGCGACATTCAGAATTTGGCGTGAAGAACATGAAATCCTGGAGCCATCCTGCTTTGGTATCAACAGATCAGGATGGTGGTGGTGTAATGGTGTGGGAGATTTTGGGACTTTGGGTCCTTAATACCAATTCATCATCATTTAAATGCTACAGCCTTGCTGAGTATTGTTGCTGACCACGTCCATCCCTTTATGACCACAGTGTCCCATCGTCTACACATCATGTCCCAAAGCTGAAATCATGTCAGACTGGTTTCTTGAACGTGACAATGAGTTCACTGTGCTCAAATGGCCTCCTCAGTCACCAGATCTCAATCTAGTAGTGCACCTTTGGGATATGGTGAAACAGGAGACAAACTGCAGCAACTGTGGGATTCTGTCATGTCAATATGAACCGAAAGTCCTGAGGAATGTTTATAGCACCTTGAATCTAGGCCAAGAAGAAGTGACGATACCTTTATGAAACAGTGGCGGGTGGTGGTGCAAGTGGTTAGCGCTCTTGCCTCACAGCTCTGGATATCCCAGGTTCTCTTCTCAACCTTCTTTTACACCACATGTTCATTCCATCATTACGCTTTCTCTTCTAATGCTGTTTTTACTGGTCCTTTGCTATTTACTCACACAGGACATGAACATGCACTGCCTGGCCAAAAAATGGTCACCACCTGGATTTAACTAAGCAAATAGTTTTAAAAAGTCTCCCATCGGATAATTACTGCACTGGTGATTTTCAGCTGGCAACAAGTTCTTTAAGTCTAACTGATGCAGTGAGGAGCTTCTCATTTGTTAAATAACCATGTTGGAAGACACATCCTGTGATCGTGGACAAGATGTTCATCAGTTTCAGAAGGGTCAGATTGTGAAAGAGTGGTTCAGGGAGCATGAGCCATCATTATCACACATGGATTGTCCACCACAGAGTCCAGACCTGAACCCCATTGGGAATCTTTGGGATGTGCTGGAGGAGACTATGCGCAGTGGAGCATCTCACATCATCAATACAAGATCATGGGGAAAACTTAATACAACTCTAGACAAAAATAAATGTTGTGACATTGCAGAAGCTTGTGGGAACCATGCCAAAGTGAAAATAGAGACCTTTTTTTGGCCAGGCAGTGCATGTTATCTATAGCACCAGCTATGCAACAGTTCAGCAGCTGCCGCGGAAAAGCTTTTCTAAATAGCTCACAAACATCAGCTGTACATTCAGAGCATCTCATCAGCAACCTGTGATGTAGTGAAACTTTAATAAAATGTATAACATTCTGTTTCAAGCAAAATCATATTTACTGGTGACCATGTAGATGTTAACATGGCTAGAATCTAGTGTACAATGTTCTCAAAGAAGGAACAAGTAGCACTTACCTTTCAGTCCTTTTAAGGTTTGATTGGGGTTTTTAACAGCCAATATTTATGTTCATTTGCGTAGACATGCATTACTTGACATTTGATACTATTAGTCTTTCACTCCTTGAAAGGAGTGCCTGAAAGTGCGCCACTCGATTGTGGCCTGGGATGAACCTAGCAGGATCACTTGCTTGCATCCTATAAATCAGGGTTAATGTTCAAAGATATAATAATTCTGCAGTGACAGCAAGTTTTTTTGCTGAAACTGTCCTGGAGTGTGCAGGTAATCAGGTTGCGTGGGAGGATGTGTCAGTGAGACTCAGCTGTTTGCAATGGGAAGCGTGACAGAAGGGTTAGTGAAAATGCATCAGACTCGAGTGGTTCATTTCCTCTCTAAATGTAGTTCAGGAAAAGTGAAATCAGAAAAATAGAGTCCAGTCAGATTTATTTCTATAGCGCTTTTTACAATGGTGCATTGTCTAAAGCAACTTCTAATATCTACGGCCGACCAATCCCAATTTGAGCAAGCCTAGGGCGACAATGGCAAGGAAAAACCTTCCTAAACATTATGAGGAAGAAGCCTTGGGAGGACCAAGACTCCTTAAAGTAGAAATATTTTAACAATCTACTTGTACAGTAACTAAATGTTTATACTTTGTTACTGTACACCACTGGTGAAAAAGTACCTTAAAAGGAGCATTCATGAACCCTCAAGTTAAAAAAGTTTGAGCGCTGGTGAAAATGCATCTAGTCCAGAGAGTTCAGGAACCCTTAAGATCCTGAAAAGGTTGGAACCTCAGAGGAATTTCAGTTACTGATTGGAGAGAGTAGTGAAGGACAGACAGAAGCAGGCATGCTATGCCATGGAGTTTAGTGTCAATACCATTTTGATGCCAAGATTCGCTGGACTGTTTTGGCCTGAGGGTGTTGTGTATTGTTGAGGAGCAAAATAAAATGTAACCTCAGTACACTGTGGAAAGAGTTTTCACCGGTGCTACAGAACCACACCCACGACTTCCAGAATGAAAGCTGAGCTGATCTGTCCTCACTTGTATCTGCTTCCAGAAGGTGAAGGGACTTCGCTGGAAATGCACCTCTTGAGAGGGGTTGTGTAAGTTTTGAGAAACTTCTCACCAGGAACCCTTTAGTTATTCCAAGAGGTGCAGAACCTGTGTTAATTCACCTTCTTGGGGGAGCTTCAGAACAGATTCTTCCAAAAGTACTCTTGCATGGAGTATCCACAAAAACAATGCTGCTCACCTAAAGTAAAATGGCTCTGTTTGCGTGAGAGCCACAAGGAAGGGTGGTAGAGAAGAGACATTTCAGAGGTAAAGGACTCCTTGTACCAACTGAAAATAAGAAACCTGTTAATTAAAAGGTAGTGGCTTCTGTTGTGTGGTTTGTTTTTACAAAATTTAGGGCTGTTTCTCAATATGTGTAATTTTCTGTACTTGTTCTTGTGAAACGTCATCAGTCGGAGCCCAAGTACTGCTCCATTTCTAAGTTCTACCCAAGTACGCTCCCAATTCCTGGATGTGTTCTTGCTCCGCCCATATTACCGAGGACGCATCGGAGCAGACTTGTGCGTACTTCGACAGCAAAATATCCCACAATGCATTATGTTTTGGAAGGTTTTTATTTATGCTTAAATGCGATCGGTCCCTTGTTACAGGTAGATTAAACTATTCAATGGAAAGTACAAGATCTGAGCTGCTCTTCCACCACTGACAGGCTTTATACCAGATGTTTTAGGATTTTATCTGGGTGTAAAAAGTAAACTGTCAAGTCTCCATAGCCCAGTACGCTGCTGTTCCAATTGTAGAATAACCGAACTGCGTCCTCCCTTCATCGGGGGAATGTACTCGCAAGTCCAACTTCCTGCTCCAGACTTAGGAAGTACGCAAGTCCGAACTTTGCGTACTTGGCATTGAGAAACAGCCTAGGTTAAGACTGGTTGTAGCTGGAGGTGACAACACTAGCAAAGGTTATCGTCTTAAAATGAGAAGTTATGAATGCCAGCTTTGTGTGCTACATCCAGTGGTGAAACAGTGCTAAAATTCATCCCGAGTCTCCTAATGACAGGCTTACGGACTGTAGTTCCAAATAAATACTTTGCAGTGTGATAAATTGCCTTTAGTGGTAGATGACTTCATTGACATAACCAAATAGTCGTTTCATACCATTAAAAATGTCTGTTTAAGCAATAAGATGAGAGCTGAAGAGAGTGCCATAGATCACCACAGCCACTGTTATTCACAATAACACACAATCTTGATTGTTCTGAGTGTTTACAGCAAAATAAAGTCTGAACTTCATACTGAATTATCATGAATACCAGCATGGTCAGATCGTAAGGTCTGCACTAACCGATTATAAATTGTGATTATATACTGTTACAAGACTTGTTGTCCACCCCTAATACCAAGGTGATTTTTCAGCACTTCTAAATTCTTGGCTAAAGGTTTTATAAACTTAATGGGAATGCATGTGCTGAGGAGAGTTACATGGTCTAAGGTCTGGAGTCTTCACCTAGGGTTCAAAAGCTTTTAAGAAATATAAGAATCCTTTCGTTTTTCAAAACCTTTTAGAACTGTAGTGTAAATGCACTTTTGTGTTTACATTTAGTCAATTAATGGGTGTTCTTATCCAGAGCAACTTACAGCTGATGCAATTTTACAAACCAATCAATTGTGCTCAAGGAACCAACAATGGCAGCTGGACAGAGGTGGAATTTGAACCCTGAACCTGATAGTCCAGTAACTTAATCACTAGGTAGTAATCAGTAGTATTCCAGTTCTTCAGAAGCTTCGTAATGTTAGTCAAGTGAATTTTATCTATGTAGCGTGTTTACAGTGGAGCATTGTCTCAAAGAAGCTTTCTAAATATCTAGGCCCAAATACCCTAATTGAGCAAGCCTAGAGTGAGAGATAAAACTCCCTAAATGCTAATAGGAAGACTCTAAAAGGGACCCAACCTCCTTGGGCTGCCTAGATGTTTTAAGTGGGAATTAAACTAAGATGTCTACTTAATACTTTAGTAATACTTAATACTTCCAGAACCCTGGTGGAAATGCACCTTTTTTAAGAATCCACCTTAAGTCTTAAGTATTTTAAAAGGTTCCAGAACCCTGTTAAAAATGTACCTTCTCAGAACACTCCAGTTGTAGGTTCTTTAAAGCTTCTGGACCCTCTGCTCATACGAAGGACAATTCCAGATCCGTGACATTATTTTAAAGGTTTCAAAACCCCAGTGGAAGTGAAAATTAAGTTCAAAAAGCTTCACAACTCTTAAGTTCATCATAGGGCGTTGAAGTTATTTAAATGAGAGAACCTCAGTGGAAAAAAAAACTACAAATGAGATTTCCCAAGTGCTTAGAATCCTAAAGGCTCTGAAATCTCTGGGAATGCACCTACTCAATCAGGCACGCTTCAGATTGCTTGCACTATTCACCGGATTTGGAATCTCTGTGGAAATGCATCTGCTTAGGGAAGTTCCATAAGTATGAAGTTCTCAAGTTCTGCAAATGTAATGGAGGATATGATGGTGTAAATATCAGTGAGGAAAACAGATACGACTTTGCATTGTTTTGAACTGCCCATTGCTTTTGCTCACTGTTTGAGTATTAAATGAGTATTCCTCTTTGTCTTCGGTCTCTTCTGTTTAGCTTCTATGATAGCTGATCTCTTCAGTCATGCCTCACTCTATCTGCTCTTCACTGGGATCAGATATCCTTTCCCTTTCCTTACTGTCTTCCTCAGTATGTGCTACATGCCCTGTATACATGTCAGACTACTTGTTTTCCTCATATGTCTCTTCTGATTTGCAGGGCAGATATTTCCATTACTTCAAAGGACTTATGTCCAGCATATAGATGCTGAGAGAAATGTACTAGTGGAAAAAAAAAATTAAAGATCATTCCGGTGGTATCTTGATGCCTTGTGGAAAATGTCATGATAAGCATTTACACAACCCTGACCCAAACCAATAGATTACTTCCATTGCTAGTTACTCAGTCTTAACGCTGGCATATCTGACACACATATTTGACTTTTTTTCTGGATGGAACCAGTTTCTGTACCAGTTTCAGGATTAAAAATGGAATTAATGATGCACTTATTAGCAATATGACTCATGTTCACCTGGAATTTCATGTGAAGTGGCTAACAACGGACAACCCGGCGAACATGGCTTGTGGAATAAATCAAATATCAAACAGACTAAGTAAGTTCATGGTATTAAATTTGACATTTGTTTTCGGTGTGTGACTATGGGTCTCACAAAAGCATACTGGATGTTTGCGACATGTCCCAGTATGTTCAGAATACAGTGGTACCAAGGTTCTTGTCACTAATCCGTTCCAGATGGCTCGTCGAGAACCAAAAACGACGAGTACCAAGCTATTTTTTCCCATAAGGAATAAATTGAATGAATCTGTTCCAGACACCCAGAAAATCCACCCTAAGTAAGGCCATTAATCCGTTAATGGAGTTGTATTGAACAGGCGCTCCCTGATTTATGATGGGGAGCATATTGCACATTAACACTCGCATTAACCTACAGTTGGAAAAAATCATTAACACAAAGCTTATTTTATGATGTAATTCAGTGAGTAATGGATTGAAAGTGAAGAGTAAAAGCAAAACACTTACTCTATTGGTAAACTCAGGGCGCTAGTATAGTTGCTAAGCTATCAGTTCATGTTTGCCTTTTGATTTGGTCTTATAACTAATCTTTTTATCCTTCTGTGAGATTATTGGCTGGATAAAGTAGAAATCCAGTTATGTAAACCTAGAGCGTTCCCATTACCGGATTACCCAATTGCATGGCTGGATTACTGACGGAATCGGATTTTCTGCAGTTACTGGATTATTAAGTGCATGTTCCCACCACTTGGACTGCCTAATTAGAACCTGAGGTCTCAGTATTTGGATGTGTGCTTCCTATATTCTTATTTTGTATTACAGTTTTAGTAGTTTTATGGATTTCTCCCAGGCCAGCTGCCTTGTTTTCTAATGCAGTTAAGCACTGCAGTGAGAAGACTGTAGACTTGGCCAAACGCCTCAGGTACTTCCTCTGATCTTTTACAGCGCCTCATAAAGACCAGGAGGATATTGGTGTGTGTTTTACACACAGGAAAAGGCAGAGTTATTCTCAGTAAGGCCGCTGTTTCAGCGCTGCATTGTGCACATTGTTCACTCGCTTAAGATGAAGACTTTCCAGAGACCTTCTGAATGGACATTTCACAAACAGCTTTTCATTTGATGCGTGCACTCAGTGGGACAATTGTCTGTAATGCTAATGAGTCCAACACGGAGAAGGAATTTCAATAGGAGGCTGTATTGAAGTTGTTTTTCCAAGATGTGGGTGATTGCCCATAGAACAAAGCATGGGAAGTCCAACATGCAATGATGATTGGCTTATCGGTATCTCGTTGGCCACTGAGTACGTTAATTTGCACTTAATCCGAAAGCTGCAGATTGTCAGTAATCTGATCAATGAGTTTACATGCACTTGGGTAATCCGAGAACAGGAAGGCTCTGGGTGTCTACTTTGAAAATGGGAAATAATCTCTCAAACTAACAATTCAAGAATAAAATCAGCGTTTTCATGAGCATGTACTGCATTCCCCAGTCTCCCCAAAAGTGTTTGGTAGTGATGTCGAACTCGAAACTGATTCAAAACTGAATCGATTCATTTGAAGCTCAGTGTTTTGAAACGTTGCCACAGACTCGGTCTCAAACTGAAAGTCGCGTGACTGTTCCAAAAAAGGTTTCATGACGCCATGCTGTTTTGAAACGTTTTGAATTATTTCCTGTTTCATGGGTGCCAGGTTGCCAGATCCCACAAGAGAAATAAGCAACCAGTTCAATGGAAACAAGCCCAAAAAGAAGCAATTTCTTCATGGATCTGGCAACCGTGTTTGATTCCGATATTAGCCATTTCTACGTGGACTGAGAAACCGATTGAAATTGGACCATGGGGATACATGAGCTGAGAAATCCAATTACTGACATAAATCCAGCTCTCTCTTCATCTGATTTCTAAATCACATTTTGCTGTTTATATCACCACTTGGATAGTCCGATAACTGCAGAAATCTGATTATGATTGAATTACTGAGTGCATGTGAACCCACTCACTCACTTCGTTAAATGCTTTCTTGAACATTTTGCACATCCCTTTAACCTTGTATTAAATCTACAAGACTTCTGACTAAAATTCTTCCTCAAACGACCTTCACCCAGGAATCTTTTTGTCCTTCCCTCATCCTTGAGGCCACTGGCATTCCTCCGACTGCAAACCAACTCTAAGTTGAATCTTCTTTCTGTTAACTCAGTTTTCTAAGCCTTCTCTATGATTATCCTCTGTAAATTTAATCATCACTGCTGCTCAGCTCCAAATGAGTTTTTGAATCTTATTCAGCTGCACTCCATGTCTGTTGCTATTATGCTGGGAGTGTGTGTCCTTGCTATGCAGCCTATACAAGGTCCCCGTCAGCCACGGATGTTGGGTGATAGATCAGGTTAATTTGTTGTATGAATGCATCAGTGTTAACTTTTTTTTTTTTTTTTTTTTACTATTGAAATGTAAAAAAAAGTTTCTTAAGAAAAATAAATTCTGACCTTGCGGACTCGCCATCTCTCCCACACACGGTAATTCTTCCACCAAGGACACGAACAGATGAATGCATTATTAAACCTAATATCCATAAAGTTTGTTTTGGTCAGGCACATCAGTCACATGGACAGAACTTTCTTAAGAAGAGCAGAGTCATTCAGACCCAGCTGGCTATGTCCAGCACTGCAACAGTGAGCCCTACACAGTCCTGCAGAGGACTGACTCCCTATTCAATGTACAGTGGTGAACCCTTTTCTATATTTCTGCATAAATATGACCTAAAACATATTTTCCACAAGTCCTAAAAGTAGATAAAGAGAACCCAGTTAAACAAATGAGACAAAAATATTATACTTGGTCATTTATTTATTGAGGAAAATGATCCAATAATTACATATTAGTGAGTGGCAAAAGTATGTGACCCTATGCTTTCAGTATCTGGTGTGTGACCCCCCCTGTGCAGCAATAACTGCAGCTAAACGTTTCCTGTAGCTGTTGATCAGTCCTGCACACCGGCTTGGAGGAATTTTAGCCCATTCCTCCGTACAGAACAGCTTCAGCTCTGGGATGTTGGTGGGTTTCCTCACATTAGCTGTTCGCTTCAGGTCCTTCCACAACATTTCCGTTGGATGAAGGTCAGGACTTTGACTTGGCCATTCCAAAACATGAACTTTATTCTTCTTTAACCATTCTTTGGTAGAACAACTTGTGTGCTTAGGGTCGTTGTCTTGCTGCATGACCCACCTTCTCTTGAGATTCAGTTCATGGACAGATGTCCTGACATTTTCCTTTAGAATTCTCTGATATCATTCAGAACTCATTGTTCCATCAATGATGGCAAGCCGTCCTGGTCCAGATGCAGCAAAACGGGCCCAAACCATGATACTACCACCACCATGTTCTTATGCTGGAATGCAGTGTTTTCCTTTCTCCAAACATAACACTTTTCTTTTAAATCCAATAAGTTTATTTTGGTCTCATCCATCCACACAAAACATTCCTCCAATAGCCTTCTGGCTCGTCCACGTGATCTTTAGCAAACTGCAGACGAGCAGCAATGTTCTTTTTGGAGAGCAGTGGCTTTCTTCTTGCAACTCTGCCATGCACACCACTGTTGTTCAGTGTCCTTCTGATGGTGGACTCATGAAACATTAACATTAGCCAATGTGAGAGAGGCCTTTCAGTTGCTTAGAAGTTACCCTGGGGTCCTTTGTGACCTCACCAACTATTACACGCCTTGTTCTTGGAGTGATCTTTGTTGGTCGACCACTCCTGGGGAGGGGAACAATGGTCTTGAATTTCCTCCATTTGTACACAATCTGTCTGACTGGATTGGTGAAGTCCAAACTCTTTAGAGATGGTTTTGTAACCTTTTCCAGCCTGATGAGCATCAACAACTCTTTCTGATGTCGTCAAATCTCCTTTGTTCGTACCATGATACACTTCCACAAACATGTTGTGAAGAGCAGACTTTGATAGATCCCTGTTCTTTAAATAAAACAGGGTGCCCACTCACACCTGACTGTCATCAAATTGATTGCAAACACCTGACTCTAATTTCGACTTGGGTATTATCGATGAGAATCCGATAAATGCACATTCGGCGGGAACTGTACAATGAATTTTGAATTTTGAATCCTGATTTATTTATTTATTTATTTATTTATTTTTGTTCTTTTTTTTCTCTCGGGCAAGCGATACGCAGAACGATACTCTCCCTTGCTAAATGAGGAAATCGGCAGTGCGTGATGTAGGGAGTCGTGGTGGGAGTGATGAACCCTGGGAAATGGAGTGAGGGGAAAAAAATCGTTTTTGTTTTTCACTTTCAATACATTATTAAATAAATTCCTTGAGAAATTCAATGCTTTATTACAAAAATGAGCTTTATGTTAATGATTTTGCCCAACTGTCATTTCATGTGTCTTAAGCATGATTAAGGTATGCTACCCTATGATTTTATATATATATGTAATACAGTATGTATTATACTCCTCAGGTTACGATGGATTTGTCGGTACGTATCCCTCGCGTAAATTGGGACTTCCAGTATTTAAGATGTGTTGAAGCTACAATAGAGCATTTTGTTTACAAATATAAACCCCTATTTCTAGCAATTTAATAAAACAATGTCTTTTATCGAATGTAAAATTGATAATCGTGACAAAATCAAATTGTGAACTCTATCATGAATCGAGTCATGAACAGAATGTATCGTTACACCCCTAATAACGGTCCATTATTATGATAAGGATTTAGTAATATTCTACCATTGTGTCTCGTTGGTTAACCTACTGGATTTTGGACCATAAGGTTGAGGGTTCAAATCCCACCAGCACTAATTTGGGCCACTGAGCCTGGTCCTGAACTGCTTGGACTGTTGTTTTGGGTCTCTCTGGAGAAGAGCATCTGCTAAATGCTGTAAATGGAATTAACGCAGAAATCTGAGGTAATTCCAATGACTTTCTTGCAGTATGTAGAATCTCTATCCTGATTACTACGGATGTGCATTTCCTGTTAAAGAGCTAATTAGATGCTTTGGTAGGTTGTTGACCTTCAAACTTCATTAAAGAAAGCAAAAATCTTCAGGGACGATGAAACCCCTGTGCCGTTCCTGCAAGGCCAATCTTTCCTACACGTCTCCTCCTGTCCCTGTTATTGACAAGTCCTGTCTTTTGTGTCTCGACAAAGGTCGCAGATTCGCTTCAGAACCGCACTTCTCTCCATTTATCACCAGGTTGAGTAATAGCTCCCGTCTCTCTGTCCTCTTTATGTAAGCAGCAGCGAGCAGGAGCCACAATAGAGCCTGTCTGTCTGGTACAATAGCCTTCATGAATGGGCTCATGCTAGTGTGAGAGAACTGGAGGAATCCTCTCTGTCATTGTTGCGTAATCATTTTCAGATTCAGACTTGGAGAAGCTGCTTTAATCTCCGGCTTTTGTGCGCGATTGTGTGACGAGACAGAAGACGGTTCCCTATAGAGGCGATCTTAAAACCTAATTTGGGAAAAGAAGCTGCTCAAATACAGATACAATACGGAGGACGTTGCATTCATTAGAAAAGTGGTATGATTTTGCTTGTAGGACTCTAAAGGGGCGTAGATATTTGTTTTCATTTGACTCGTTGCTGTTATTATAGTAAAACGCTCTTGGACAACGTGTTCCATCAGTTCCATCGCAGGGTCAGCAGGGGTCCCTGTTGAAGTGCTGGGGGAGGATACCCATTTACATTTACAGCATTTAGCAGACGCCCTTATCCAGAGCGACTTACAATTGGTACAGTCTTACAATCCAAGCAATTGTGGGTTAAGGGTCTTGCTCAAGGACCCAACAGTGGCAGCTTGGCAGAGGTGGGATTTGAACCCTGGACCTTCTGGTTCATAGTCCAGTACCTTAACCGCCAGGCGACCACAGTCCTAGACAGCAAAATATCAATATGGTGATTTC
Organism: Ancistrus triradiatus; assembly: GCA_025084515.1. Lineage (NCBI taxonomy): Eukaryota > Metazoa > Chordata > Actinopteri > Siluriformes > Loricariidae > Ancistrus > Ancistrus triradiatus. Next base: position 39,313 of record JAJAGP010003741.1, on the reverse strand, counting down.
AGATCGCTTTCTTTTGCAATATGTTATCGATACACTTTAGCCAAATATTGATATTCTTATTGAAACATGCAGGCGCTCTAAACGGATTCCCTCCAGTTCATCTAACTGGAGTCACTACTTCCCGACTCCATGTGGTGGAGCTAGTTAGGGTTGGGCATTGTTTGCAATTCTGATTCTCATTCTGCTTATCAGTTCCGGTTCTTTCATGGAATTTTTGATTCCGAAATGGTAAAAAAAGATGTTTAGATATCATTAAAAAAATCTTCTTTTTTTTAATACACTGCCTGGCCAAAGAAAAGGTCATCACCTGGATTTAACTAAGGTCCTCCACCAGATAATTGCTGCATTGGTGATTGTTTCAGCCAACAACAAGTTATTTAACTGGAGTTTGGACCAGTGATGAGCTCTAGAAGAGAACCTGCTCAAATTTGGTGGGATATCAATATTTGGGACAGACTTCAATCTGGTGATAGGAGTGTTTGTGTGGTACCATTGTTGGCATTCAGGAGTGGGGGCTGTTCCACCAAAGGTGACGTCACCCTTTTATTTCTCAAATGAGCAGGGTAGGAAGTGGGTGAGAGGTGAAGGGGGTGGCTGTGTGGCTGAATGCTGAGAGAGAAGGAGAAAGAGTGAAAGGAGGAGGAGGAGGGAATGAATGGCACAGCGAGGACGAGAGGGAAAGGGAACGCTGAAGGCTTACAAATGGGTGCAGATGAGGGCTGCACTGTTTGGGTCTCCCTCGTGGGACCGCACGGATCCATCCGACCCATTTCTCAAACTCAAACATGCCGGGGGGTTGCGGTCGTTCATTGGAGAGCCAATGGTTGGCACCCATACCGAAAAGTGAACTTATGGAGTGATGCTGGAACCTCCCACTCACCCCATCCTCAGCCAAAGTAATGTCCTTCACCCAGTCATCTGTCCAGCCTTTGTCCTCCAACTCTCTTGTTAAGTCACCCTGCTTCCACCTTGTTTGATGTGCTTCCTGGCATAAACTATCAACACGTCTGCGCGAACTCGGGGGTGTGTGTGTGTGTGTGTGAACGCATGTGGCTGTCGCTCTGAAAACAGCCGAGAGTAACCCCAACGCATGTTCTCATTCAGCCAATCAGCATCACTTCCCCAGTCCCCAGATTAGATTGTTTAAAGAGAGGTCTAAAGGTGGTCGTAACACAGTCATAAAACACACACTGGCAACCTTGAGGGTCACCGACTAAAGAAGGGTCTAAAGGTGGTCGTTTGTTTTAGTTTATTTAACGTCGCTCATCAGCATCAATGGCCATTCAACGGCAGACACAAGGTTACGTCTGTACTCCAGCTTAAATCGAAAGTAGTCGTGTGTGTGTGTGTGTGTGTGTGTGTGTGTGTGTATATACATACACTGCCTGGCCAAAAAAAAAAAAGGTCACACTCTAATATTTGGTTGGGCCGCCTTTAGCTTTGATTACAGCACGCATTCTATGTGGCATCGTTTCCACAAGCTTCTGCAATGTCACACCATTTATTTCTGTCCAGAGTTGTATTCATTTCCTCCCAAGATCTTGTATTGATGATGGGAGATTTGTTCCGCTGCACAAAGTCTCCTCCAGCACATCCCAAAGACTCTCAATGGGGTTCAGGTCTGGACTCTGTGGTGGCCAATCCATGTGTGATAATGATGGCTCATGCTCCCTGAACCACTCTTTCCCAATCTGACCCTTCTGAAACGGTCTCGTCAGTTCACAGAATGTTTTCCCAAAAGTCTTGTGGATCATCAAGATATGTTCTGGAAACAATTGAGACGAGCTTTAATGTTCTTTTTGCTTAGCAGTGGTTTTCGTCTTGGAACTCTGCCATGCAGGCCATTTTTGCCCAGTCGCTTTCTTATGGTGAGTCCTGAAGTTCTTTGGATGTTGTTGTGGGGTCTTTTGAGATCTCTTTGAGTCGTCGCTGCGCTCTTGGGGTAATTTTGGTCGGCTGCCACTCCTGGGAAGGTTCACCACTGTTCCGTGTCTTCTCCATTTGTGGATAATGGCTCTCACTGGGGTTCGCTGGAGTCCCAGAGCTTTAGAAATGGCTTTATAACCCTTTCCAGACTGGTAGATCTCAGTTACTTTCTTTCTCAATTGTTCCTGAATTTCTTTGGATCTCGGCATGATGTGTAGCTTTTAAGGATCATTTGGTGTCCTTCACTTTGTCAGGCAGGTTAAGTGATGTCCTATTAAGTGATGTCCTGATTGAGAACAGGTGTGGCAATAATCAGGCCTGGGTGTGGCTAGAGACAGTGAACTCAGGTGTGATTGTGTTTACTTGTTGTCTTTGACTAATATTTTAATTGGTTTGATGTTCTGACACACAAGTGTGAACATGCAAAAAAATACCAAATCAGGAAAAAGCATACAACGCGTCAAGTATAAACCTAGTCTCTCTCTCTTCCTTCCAGAGACAGCACTGTGTTTACAGGAACAATCCGTTTGGCATCTGCTGATATTTGGGACTTTTCTGGTTCCTAGCCAGCTTGTTAAAAGCCTCTCCTTGTCTTTTTTTAGCTATGCAGGTACAGGAGTGGTTACGTTCCTTTCGGCTCTGTGCTGGGGACATTGGGATGTCTGAACTAGGGGACCTGAGGAGTCTGCTCCCATCGCTCGCCCTCTCTCCTCCCTCTCTGCTGGGGCTCGGAGCTGTGGCATCGCTCACTGCCTACTGGCTGGTGACTCGACCTCGTTCTATTCAGCTGGCCTTTGACCTGAAGGCTCAGTCTGTACCTGTACAGGTGATCTTACACGTCATCACAAAGTGTAGAATTTTTTTTTCTCTCTAAATAGATGAACCACAACACAGTTGAAATGTCGGGTTTCAGCCTGCACCTCTAGTTCGATTGTATGTTCACAGGGAGACCCTAGCTGCAGACGGTCTGCCCTGCTCAAGGACGATAACCTACTCGACTTCTACTACGAAGACACGAGGACGGTGTACGACATGTTTCAGAGAGGCCTGAGAATAGCAGGTACAGTTGGACCACTCAATGGCTGCAAAAGCACCAGAGCTTTGTAAGCCAAATGGCATGGTCTGCTTTATTATTATTAAATTTTAAAATAAAATGAATCTAACTTCTTCCGGATTTGCCTATTATAATTCTCAACATCAAATTGAAAGTGACAGTTTACATACTCAGTCAATTATTAAAATGTAATTAGTGAAATACCTGGTTTGGATAAGTGATCAGGATACATAGAGTAACCATTATAAACTTGCTCAGGTACAACCAATCACCTTCCAGGCCAATGGGCTCCCACCTGTAGTGTTTTTGATTCATTCAGAATAAAACCCTGTATTCTTTGATTATTCCGATGGTTGGAAAGGTGCTTTCAAAAGCGTTCTCGGATAAAGTTGAGGATATAAACAGATCTTTAGACAGGCCTTAGCTTTAGTATTACATGGAGTACTGTTTAGGGAGTGATTAAGAAGTGGAAAGTCTGTGGCACCACAAACACCATGGCATAAATTGGGCTGCATTGCCACTCCCCACCCAACTTGACTGAACTTGAACAAATTGCACCAGGAAGAATGAGGAAATATTCCCCAGTCTAGGTGCAAAGCCGGTAGAGACGTATCCAAACAGACTGACAAATGAAGCATAAGGAGGCTCTACAGAGTATTAAATCAAAAGCTTGATCACGTTCTCGGTTATTCTAGGTTTTCATTTCATTTTTTGTAATAATTGACCTATTATTGTCTTTCCTAGAATGCAAGGCAAAATGTGTAAATAAAGCTGAAATGGCTCGCTCTGTGTGTCTGGTCAGAGGCATTCTGGGGTGGATAGAATAATTGCTCGTCACGTGCTGAAAGAACACACCAATCTCCACCAAACCCGGTTGCCAAAACGGCCTTGAATCACCTCAGCCTTAAGTATAGTCCAGAGACGAGTGTTCAGCTCTACAGCTACAGTATTAGGTTTCCGTGCCAGTTCACTTTTCCCCATTTGGCAGCAGCTAAATGCAGCCAGTCAGGATCAGGGTTTCTCCTTTGGGAATGTCGTGTATCCTGTAGGACTTGCTCTGAAATGATCAGGCCGGGGTTTTGCTGCCACACGTTTTGTAATGCTGTGATGTTTGACAGGTGATGGGCCGTGCCTTGGCTTTAGGAAACCAGGAGAACAGTACCAGTGGATCTCCTACAATGAGGTGCGACTGCAGCCTGAGACATTCAGACATGCATCTTGATGTGTGTGATTTAATGGATGAATTGGATGCACAGAACAATAACTGGCTTTGCTTTCTCCCCAGAGTGAATTACTTTATGATATTGGTTCACCCCTGTGGGTGTTACCTCATTCCTACCATGGCTACTGCCAATGAGGCCCTCACAGTAGCCAAGAAAATGGCGAAACACCAATAAAATGTGTGTTTCTAAATGTTATCCAGGGTCTGAGAAAAGCCATAGTCATTAGAAAGTCTGCCTTGGCTGAAGTATTCTGGATGGGCCTTAAGAGATCAGTACCATAGAGCTAAACTAAGTTGATTTTGTACAATGGGGGCCAAAAGTCTGAGATAACAGTCAAAATGCTCTTATTTTGCTTTAGTCTCCCTTTTGGCCTCCACTGTACTATATGACAGTTACTTTGGGCAGTTACTTTACTCAATTGCTCACTTACTTGCCACTGTAGCTTATAGGAGATGTTTTTTTTTCAGAATTTTGTCAGTTTTTTAATACTGCATACAAATTTGCTCTATTATCTAAGTCTATTCTAATAAAAAAAGAGACTGAAGTAATTTTGTATGGTTATTATACCATTGCTAGAACAATGGTATAGCTAATCTAATGGTGGCCTGAGACTTTTGCACAATACTGTACACTCCTGGATTGTTTGCACTGCTGTATTCACACACCTGCATCAATCAGAACTGCAGACTGAAACTTTTTTTTGTATTGTTTTCTATTTGTGTATGACCATTTGCTGTCCTGCTGCAGGTAGCAGAAAAGGCACAGCTGTTGGGCTCCGGTCTGCTTGCCAAAGGATGCCAACCAAATCCCAAACAATTTGTGGGCATCTTTGCTCAGAATAGGCCAGAGGTATGGCATGCCATATCATTGATCTCTCCTTATAGTACAACGTTACAAGCTTACAGCAAAAGTGTTTTAAGTGGTGCTTGAAAGTTTGTGAACCCTTTAGAATTTTCTATATTTCTGCATACATATGACCTAAAGCATCATCAGATTTTCACACAAGTCCTAAAAGTAGATATAGAGAACCCAGTTAAACAAATGAGACAAATATATTATACTTGGTCATTTATTTATTGAGGAAAGTGATCCAATATTACATATTAGTGAGTGGCAAAAGTATGTGAACCTTTGCTTTCAGTATCTGGTGTGACCCCCCTGTGCACCAATAACTGCAGCTAAACGTTTCCTGTAGCTGTTGATCAGTCCTGCACACCGGCTTGGAGGAATTTTAGCCCATTCCTCCGTACAGAACAGCTTCAGCTCTGGGATGTTGGTGGGTTTCCTCACATTAGCTGCTCGCTTCAGGTCCTTCCACAACATTTCGACTGGATTAAGGTCAGGACTTTGACTTGGCCATTCCAAAACATGAACATTGGTCTTCTTTAACCATTCTTTTGGTAGAAGAACGACTGTGTGGTGCTTAGGGTCGCTGTCTTGCTGCATGACCCACCTTCTCTTGAGATTCAGGTTCATGGACAGATGTCCTGACATTTTCCTTTAGAATTCTCTGATATAATTCAGAAATTCATTGTTCCATCAATGATGGCAAGCCATCCTGGCCCAGACGCATGCAGCAAACAGGCCCAAACCATGATACTACCCACCACCATGTTTCACAGATGGGATAAGGTTCTTATGCTGGAATGCAGTGTTCTCCTTTCTCCAAACATAACGCTCTTCTTTTAACCAAAAAAGTTCTATTTTGGTCTCATCCGTCCACAAAACATTCTTCCAATAGCCTTCTGGCTCGTCCACGTGATCTTTAGCAAACTGCAGAAGAGAGCAGCAATGTTCTTTTTGGAGAGCAGTGGCTTTCTCCTTGAACCCTGCCATGCACACCATTGTTGTTCAGTGTTCTTCTGATGGGTGGACTCATGAACATTAAACATTAGCCCAATGTGAGAGAGGCCTTCAGTTGCCTTAGAAGTTACCCTGGGGTCCTTTTGACCTCGCCAACTTTTACCACACCTTGCTCGTGGAGTGATCTTGTTGGTTCTGGACCACTCCTGGGGAGGGTAACAATGGTCTGAATTTCCTCCATTTGTACACAATCTGTCTGACTGTGGATTGGTGGAGTCCCAAACTCTTTAGAGATGGTTTTGTAACCTTTTTCCAGCATGATGAGGCATCAACACCTCTTTTTCTGATTTTCCTCAGAGACATCTCGTTTTGTTTGTGCCATGATACCACACTTCACAAACGTGTGTTGTGAAGAGCAGACTTTGATAGATCCCTGTTCTTTAAATAAAACAGGGTGCCCACTCACACCTGATTGTCATCCTATTGGTTGGAAACACCTGACTCTAATTTCACCTTCAAAGTAACTGCTAATCCTAGAGGTTCTCACATACTTTTGCCACTCACTAATATGTAATATTGGATCATTTTCCTCAATAAATAAATGACCAAGTATAATATTCTTGTCTCATTTGTTTAACTGGGTTCTCTTTATCTACTTTTAGGACTTGTGTGAAAATCTGATGATGTTTTAGGTCATATTTATGCAGAAATATAGAAAATTCTAAAGGGTTCACAAACTTTCAAGCACTACTCTATGTGCATATTTCATTTCAATATACAGTACCAGTAAATAGTTTGGACACCCTCTCACCCAGTGTTTAATTCCTTATTTTTTAATGTTTTATACAGTGTAGATTAGAACACATAAGGAATCATGTAGTAAACAAAAAAAGTGTTAAACACTTTTACCTCTGCACAGCAAAGCTGATGGCTGCAAACACATGAAGAAGGCATGAAAGTCCTCAAGTTAACTCTTGACAATGCCCACATGTTAATTGAAACCCTTTCCAGGTGATGACCTGCTAAAGATCTGAAGTATAAAACACACTGTAGTTCTTTAACATTTTTTTTTTTTGTTTTTTTTTTATTTACTACATATGTATGTGTTGTATAGAACTTTCTCCAGGAAATACAAAAATATAACGTGCATGATGGAACATGCTGTGTAGATGGTAGCATTCCAGTTGTGCATTTGTCTCCCCCTGTTGGCTGCAGTGGGTTATTACAGAGTTAGCATGCTACACATTCTCCATGGCGCTAGTACCGCTGTACGACACGCTGGGTGTGGAAGCCATGGTGCACATCATCAATTTGGGTAAGTGTGTCACTGGATTCTGTATAAATTGTCGATGTTTTTCACCTGACACACCTCGTTATTTGTTCCCTACGCAGCCGAGATCTCGCTGGTCATCTGCGATAAGGAGGAGAAAGCCATGTCTCTGCTGTTGAATAAAGAGACTGGAGTGACTCCCACTCTGTCCTGCCTTGTGCTGTTTAACCCAGTGAGCGCCGCCCTGGTGGAGAGGGGAAAGAAGTGCCACGTGGAGATTCTGCAGCTCACACAGCTTCTGGTCAGGACCGTCGCATATCTAGTGGACTTAATAATGGAGGATTAATTAAACAGAAACTGTCGCAGTTGATTTAGGGTCGGTGTAATGTGTGGGTGTTCTGTTACAGGACCTGGGCAGAGAGAATCTCCAGGCTGCAGTGGTAAGTACGCCGTGTGCCGGCTATATAGTTCGAGATTGAATCCGGAAACATGTATTTAAAATTTATTAGTATTTATTAATATATTATGTATAATGAACGTAAAGTGAATTAGAATTTTATTCTTGTGTTATGATAAAAAAAAAATCTGGCCGTGGTCTAGACTGGGGCTCGACTAGTAAACGTCTTGGTCATGACTCAGACTCAATGTGTCCCAATATTGGTCTTGACTCGGATTTGGCTCTAGCAGTTTTGAGTACAACATTAGTGTGTATAAGGGGAGTCTGTTCCCCTGAGTGAAAATGAAACGAGGGAAGGCTGGACAAAGGTCCATCTCCCTGGTGTAGCAATAGCAGCCCCAGTCAGCTCTCAGAGGCGTTGGCAAAGCTGGTGGGTGGAGGCAGTGGGTGCAGTCCGTTGCCTGTCAGTGAAAAAGAAGCAAAAGGTCAAAGCTGGGAAAGTCAGCAGGGTAACTGGGCATTACCAGCTTGGATATGAAAATGGGAAGTAGGGAGGAAAGGTCTGGTTTTTCTGCTGGGATGTTAGCTGTGGTGATGGTAGGTCTTCCAGCCAATCCTGGAAAATCTCATGATTACTGCTTAATGAGGTAGACACCTGTACACACAGAGATTGGACAAGAACCAATGACAATTAATCTCTGTGATGAATGCATCTGTATTTGTTTACAGTGGGGCAAAAAAGTATTTAGCCAGCCACTGATTGCAAGTTCTCCTACTTAGAAAGATGAGAGAGGTCTGTAATTTTCATCATAGCTACACTTCAACTATGAGAGACACAATGAGAGAAAAATTCCAGGAAACCACATTGTAGGATTTTTAAAGAATTTAATTGTAAATCATGGTGGAAAATAAGTATTTGGTCACCCACAAACAAGCAAGATTTCTGGCTCTCACAACCCTGTAACTTCTTTAAGAAGGTCTCTGTCCTCCACTCCGTTACCTGATTAAATGGCACCCGTTTGACCTCGTTATCTGTATAAAACAATCAGTGACTAAATACTTTCTTGCCCCACTATATGTTGAATCACAACCTCAGTGAAGCCATTTGTTTGTCGTAGCCTCCTAAACCTGAAGACCTGGCTGTGGTGTGTTTCACCAGTGGAACTACAGGTACAGAACATTTACATCTACATACACCCAAATCAGCCATAAGATTAAAACCACTGACAGGTGACATGAATAACATTGAGAGTGTGATGTGATGCTCTGGGCAAAGTTCTGCTGGGAAGCCTTGACTCCTGGCATTCGTGTGCAGACCAAGTACACCCCTTCATAGCCATGGTATTCCCTAATGGCAGTGGATCATTAGTGGTTTGACAAAGAGTTGAGGGTATTGACCTGGCCTCAACTTAAACCTAATAGTGCAGGGCTTTTTCATTCAGTTTAAGTTTAGAATTCTACAGTACTGTGCAAAAGTCTTAGGCCACCGTTAGATGTGTTGTTTTAGAAAAGGTATAATGACCATATATAACACCTTGTCGATGATTTGACCCAAAACTGTCAAACTATGATTGATCACTCTCCATAATCCTCTTTTCTTCTTCTTCATCTTTGTGAGCTGTAGCATATTTTAGCCTTTTCATGCTGTTGCACTTCCAAAAAAGTGGCTTCTTGGCACCTACACTTCCAAAAATATTTTTGGTACTGTAGAAGGATCATCCTGATGCCAGGTGCTGTTATTGCTCAGCTGTAAGGGGAGGTCACAGTAAACACTTTATGATTTTTCGGCTTTCTTTAATACTGCATATAAATTCCCGGTATTTTCTGGAGTACATGAAGTAGACTGAGAAATAATTATATATGCTCATTATACCATTGCTAAAACAACAAATCAAATGGTGACCTAAGACTTTTGCACGGTACTGTATATGTGCTAACGAGTGTTGAGAAAAGACTTCTTGACAACACTTTGCTCCTTGTTGATGTAGGAAAGCCAAAAGGAGCAATGATTACCCACGGCAACATCACCTCCAACGTCTCCTCCGTCATCAAGATCCTGGAGGTTCGTCTGTCATGCACGCCTTTAAAGACCTCTATCCAGATCTCTCTCTGGTCTTTATTCTCCCTTTCTCCTTATTAATGAGAATGCTCTGATCTTTAATCATGGGACTTTCCTCATCTCTCACGCTAATAGAAAATGAATTGTGTGTATAGTTGCTGCTTTGGATTTAAATGGATTTAAACTCATGTCTCACAAACGAATACCTGGAGCAGTGTTACACTGGCTTACATGGACTGTATTTTGAATTGCAGGGCTTTTTTGAAATTCGTCAGGATGACGTATCCATCTCGTACCTGCCGCTCGCTCACATGTTTGAACGCATGATTCAGGTGAGCCAGGAAGGTGTGCATAAAACTCCAGCAGCACTGCTGTCTATCCCACTCACACCACCACATCAGAGTGTCAGTTGCAGGGCTGGAGTGAGCCAACACCCAAGTAGGGTACCTTGATTCTGTGCTTGGCCTAAAGGGAAACTACCAAGGGATTTGTAGAGAAACAGATGGGACTACAGTCTCGTGTAGGACTTTTTTTACAAAATGCTCTGTATGGAAATAATGTGTAGAAACAAGGTGTATCTAATAAAGTGGCCAGTGTTTGGATTTTGGGTGTGTTCACCCCTTCCTACTGCAATCTTAGATAAAGGTACATGTGGAAAAAGCACGGTGTCAAACTCGATCTGATACCGCCCCCTTGTGGCGTATTCTGGAGTTGACGCTGTCAGTACCAGGAATGGTAAAAACACAAATATGTGTCAGTTGATTTGCTTAATACACACTTTTGTGCAAAACTCTGGGCACCCCTGATCATCATGTACACTCACTCCTGCTTAATCCAGTTCTGAGTGTGTGTGGGGACTGGCACCAATCTTTAAAGCATAATTACCTCGCTCTTTTCCAGGTGTCGATGTTCTGCCATGGGGCGAGGGTCGGCTTCTATCAGGGCGACATCTCTCTGCTCATGGACGACATTAAAACTCTGAAGCCCACCTTCTTCCCCGTGGTTCCCCGACTCCTCAATCGCATCTATGATAAGGTCAGTACACTCAATATCCAGACTACAAACAAAAGACCCAGTCTGTGTTTAATGGTTCATGATCAGCTGATTATAGAGTTGGCTGTGTGTGTGTGAGCATTCAGTGAGCATTATGAGCATGGTGCATGCCGCTACTATGGGTTTCTACAGATCCAGGGTTCGGTGACGTCCATTTTGAAGCGGGCTGTGCTGCACTACGCTGTGAGGCGGAAACAGGCCGAGCTGAGCAGTGGAATAGTCCGGAACGACAGTGTGTGGGACCGACTCGTCTTCAATAAGATACAGGTAAAAAGGTAGATTACTGTATGTAAAGGATAGTGATGGGTTCTGGAGGTTGTCAGCCTCCGCACTCGGACATGGATTAGATGGAACACCGGTATATACACCTAGTTCTTACACTCGATGCTCAATTCATCAGGTGAACTTTAAGTCTAAAATGGAGCCCTTCTGGTACTCATTCGTGTTTTCCCTTCCGGACCTGAGCATAAACCTAGTCCAGGTAGCCTAGCGATTAAGGTACTGGACTATGGACCAGAAGGTCCAGGGTGAAATCCCACCTCTGCCAAGACTGTTGGGTCCTTGAGCAAGGCCACAGTTTCTTGGATTATAAGACTGTATCAATTGTAAGTCGCTCTGGATAAGGGCGTCTGCTAAATGCTGTAAATGTAAATGTCCAGAGTGGGCGTGACTGACCAGACGTCTGGCACCAAAAAACATCAGTTATATGGAACGAGGCAAACAAAAGTTTGCAAAATAAAAGACAAGACTGTGGCACAGTGGCTCCAGCGTCCCCAGTTTGATCCTGACCTTGGACTCGGTGTGGCATTTGCATGTTCTCCCCCTGTCCACGTGGGTTTACTCCGGGCGCTCCCCCACAATCCAAAGACGTACGTTAGCTTAACTGGTATTTCTAAAGTGGCATTAGTGCATGTATGAGTCTGTGAGTGGATTGGTGGCCTGTTTAGGGTTGTTCCTGCCTTGTGCCCTGTGCAACCGGCTAAGGACCGACTTTCCCACAAATCTGACTGGGATTAATCGGATAAGAATGAAGGCTGGCACATCAGGTGGAAATCCAATCCAATAAAGCTGTTCAGGCACCTCAAAAGAAAGTACCCCAAAGAGTACGCTGAAACCCAGATAGCACAAGGAATACACCTGGATACAATTTTGGAGAATTTTAAACGCTATCTTAAATTTGACTGTCGTTCCTACTGACTGATTCAGTAATACTTTTTGAACATTGTAATATATCCGAAATACAGAGAGATGGTGAGTCTAAACTGTGCATCGTATCAAACTGACTCCAGTCGGTAACTTTATCCCATCATGGTGGGCGAACCTGAAAAATCAGTTAGAGTTCTGAATGAGGTAGACAGTGACTGTATGGTCATTAATGCCTCACATGTCTGTCTGTCAATGTAGGAAAGTCTGGGAGGAAATCTGCGCTTCATCCTGACCGCCTCGGCTCCGATCTCACCGACAGTGCTGTCCTTCCTCAGAGCTGCCCTAGGCTGCCTGGTCAGAGCTGCTTCTTCTTCTTTCTTCTTATTCATATTGGTTGCACAGTATTAATAAAAATGTGGGTTTGGGGTAGATTTTGAGGGTTATGGTCAGACGGAGTGTACAGCAGGAGCCACCTTTTCTATGCTGGAGACTGGCGGGTGCAGGTAACCTCCATCAGTGATGCTTGAGTCGGTGTTCTGTGGTGTTCTCCATTCAGGTAAACCGTACCCAGATCAGATTACTCAGCATATTGGAGTTCATATGTGATCATCCAAGGCTTGAAAGGGAAACGTCGGCTATATCCAAAAACACGTTTTCAGGGCCATGTCGGATTCCACTCCTGTTCTATGGTGAAGCTGAATGACATCCCAGACATGAAGTACTATGCCAAGACGGGACAGGGGAGGTAAGACACTTCTGTTCCTCCTTTATAATTGTCACATAACATGGCTGCTTTTTAGGGTGGGCGTTGTTGCTAGGTTACGGGAGTATGCTGGGCAGTAATACATATAAAGCCTTGTCTCTCAGCCAATCAGATTGGGGGGTCTGAAACTAAATTGGTATAATTGAGCCTAATGAGCCAGCAAAGGTAAAAGGGCTTTATCTGTACATTGCACTAAGATGCTGATGTCAGTCTGTTACTCTTGTTTGGTGGGGTTAAGAATGCATTCGCTGGGCCCAGCATATTCGGGGTTACCTGAGGGATGAGGGAGGAGGGACAGCTGAGGCTCTGGGACAGTGAATGGATGGCAGCACACGGGAGACGAGGACCCCCCCCCCCCCCAGGGGCTTCCAGTACGTGATGAAACAATCTGTCAAAAAAATGGCATTTTGTCCAAAAACTTTATGAAATTGAGTTAGAATGGTCCAAAAGTCTGTCTGATACTGGTAGTGTATTGCACATAGAACAGTGGGGTCGGGAAATTTTTATTTCTTAAGCTTTGAAGGAGGATGGGAGAGGAAAGAAAAATAAAAATGACTGAAAGGGATGGATGATGGCGATGTAGAAAGGAAGGAAGGAATAGCTGGAGGTAAAGAGCCTGCAGGGAAGGAAGAGTGATGAATGGATGGAAGGGAAGGAGGGATAACATTAGGTAGGAACTAGTTTTTCTTCACATTCTGAGTACTATATATTCTGGGTTATCTTCATTATAAGCCTTATTAACAATCCTAACAATTAAAAGCATTTACTTCTATACATATATTTGCCTTTTGGTTTATTGAATCCCTTTTCACATAGGAAGGCAGACTGCATTTATACGTTTGTATTGTGGCTGATTGTGTACATTTTTTCAATGATGGTCAATGATAAGAATTTAAAGATTGCACTACCTTGCCATATTTCTTTAAGTATAATCGAAGTGAATGAGCTGAGTTCTGACCTGAGGCAAAAGAAAAGCTAAAATATGGGGCCATTCCACAAACATAAAAACGTCGCCACATTTATAAACGTTAAGTTATTAAGGCACGTTTCCACACTTAAGGAAGGAAAACAATCCAAATTCCATGCTTGGCAAATAGTTTACACAGTCCTAGTGAGATTCTGATGACCTCCAAAATGACCAAAAAACACTTTGTGCTCCAAGATTTAAAAATATGAATTTGAATATGGTTGAGAAATGTAGGATTATTGGGCTTTTTAAACTGAAAAACATGGATCCCACACTTATCAATATTTGTTTACAGTCCGTTCTTGCCTGGACCAAGATGGCGGACGCGTCATGTTATCGCAGAACAGACTGAAAGGCCGGCTTGTTCTTGTACCTTAGCTTGGTCCTTATTCTGCTTCAAAGCTGAAGTATTTCCACACAGACTGCTGCTGTATTCTTTCTAATTAAAGCCTGCGTGCGAACATTGAGTTTACTTCAGCGCCATTTCAGCATAACAAACCGTTAAGAGTTAACGGAAGCCTTGGTGGGTCAAAACGACTTGCATTTGATATGAATAGAATGGATACCGTGGGAAACAAGAATGGTACCATTTCAGAATGTTTCAGTATTCCAGATTTATCGATATATTTTTTAGAACACTAGTAGGACTGAGAAGGCAGATGGGAATGAAGTCTTGAACGGCCTGAAGGATTGGACTGCTGTATTTAAAAAAAAAAAAACCTTGGGGCGAAGGATCGAGAGATGGATTGACAGGAAAATGCAATTAAATGAAGGATGGAAGAAAAATGTAGCCTATAGAAGCTTTTTTTGGAAATACTGCATCCAAATCTCCTAATATTTTTGGTTGAATCTAATACATATGTATGGACATTTCTGGAAACAAGGGTGAATCTAATAGAACGGTGGACTGAGGACTTGTGAACAGTAGCTAGTGTTGCTGTGTGCTCGTTTTAGAACGGGACGCCTACGCATCATCGACAGAAAGAAGCACATCTTCAAGCTGTTCAAGGGAGTACATCGCCACCGGAGAAGAAGATCGAGAACGTATATACGCGATGCGTACCTGTGCTTGCAGGTGGTTGTGCATGGTGACAGTCTACAGGTGAGAGAAGACCCTTCTTCCTTAATAGTAAATTAATTGGTCTTCTTCAGTGGACATACTTTGTACTTTGGTTGGAATTGAATGTCTGTTATGAAATTGGCGTGACGACAAACAAACACCGTTCAGTCACAGCCACTTGGAAGGTCTGAAGGCGCAGGCAGCATCTGTAATGCTCAACATCTTGTACACAGTCCTATTTGATAGGGATTTGTGGTGCCAGACCCTGAGGGTTTGGTGACTGACCAAGAGGAGGATTCTTGGATCATATGACGAGCTCTGTCAGAATCATGTGAGTTCTAGCCTCAGGTTTTGAAGGATGTGAACATATAGTCTGAAATGCTATACTGAGCTTGAGCGCGTCTTTGTACCTGTAGGACGTGAAGAAAGCCGTGCTGGAGGACAATGAACCGGGTGGGGAACAAGGCGGGGACTGAAGCGTTTGAAAAGGGGTATTGGTGAAAGTAATATGCAACTGGGGGGCGGTGGGTTCCATTTAGTTATGGTATGTTGGTGTGTCAGGTATTGGGTCAGTCCCTGTGGAGCCAGTACAGAACTAAGCGACCATCTAAGTCAACGTCTCTTCACTTATTATAAACAGGGGAAACAAAAATCTGTCTAACTCGGACGTTGCAGACTTGAACAGCCAATCAAAGCTGCGGCTGCACGAGCAGAGGCGGGGATTCAGTATGGCGCTTTAAAACACGGCTCAGCCACGCGGTTTGTTTGAGACTGGTGCTGAGTTCCGGCTAAGGAAGAGTTAGATTCAGTTGTGTTAGAGGCTACTTGAGACAACTAAATAGTCTTCCTAAATTAGAACATTAATTAAAGAGGGGGTAGGGATGAGAATGAGGGTTGTGTAGGCATCTATTTCGGGACATATTTACAGTGTAGAACTCTTCATGGATGGCTTCGTCTTAAGTAAGAAATCAGGCAACAAAACTGCAATCGGTACATCTCTAATTAATACTGTTCTACGCGAAGATCAATGCGGACTCTTTCTCCACGTTTGTCAGGTGAAGGATTTGTACCTGCATCCCGAGATGTTCAGCATCAGCAACGGCCTCCTGACTCCCACCCTGAAAAGCAGACGCGTGGACCTGCGGAGAGTCTTCAGCGAACAGATCACACAGATGTACAGCAAAGCAGCCCTGTAGACACACTGAGCTTTTCTCTTCGTGTGAATTAGCGACACTATTCAGAATAGGCGTTTAAGCTGGTAGGTTGAAGGATGAACATTTTGTGAGCAGATGTTTGGAGTTAACTTAAAACACGTAGGGATTTTAACTTGCGTTCACAGGGTTTGAGGACAGTTTAGCCTGGATTTTGGTCTACAGCCAGCAGGAGAAAGTAAAGTTTAGATGTAATGGTGCTACCACATGCGACTGATGTGATCTTTGATCATGCTGAGATTCCAAGCAGTTTAGTTATACTACATGGGTCAACCTGTTACAACATAGAATAATTTCATTAACTCCTCTCGTTCTCTATGGACTGGGTAATTACTAATTACTGAGTATTTACCCCTGTGTGTAATTTATGTCATGTGTACAATCCTGGGCAAAAAAACCCTATGATTGCAAAATATTAAGCTTTTAATGATCCTAACAACAAATGAGTGGTCAGAAAATGAGACCAAAATCACAAGGTACACCACCAAAAAAAAATCTCACAAAAAGTCTATTTATTGAAATATTATGAAAATCTAGGCTCAGTTTACTCAGTGTGAAATCTGGGCACGTTTAGTTGAACATAAAGCTGATATCTTACTGCCCTCTAGTGGAAGAGAATGTAATTGTGCTTAGAGTAACGATCAGGTGAAATTGGATAATCTTCCACGGCACAGTGGTTGGGAACACTGCAATATGGAGTCTCGAGTCTAACAGAAATTAGTAAAAAAAAGCCCACAACAAAGGTTAGAACCACAAAGCTAATCTTTCAGGCCAACACAAGGATTCGGAATGCTACAAGCCCCTAAGGACAGCAAATCCTGTTCCAACTATCAGTTATTGAAGAGAATAGGTCGTTAACGCTCTGAAAACAACGATGATGTTGCCAGAAAGGAAGGATCTGGCATGGCCCCAAAAGCCTCTTCAAGCTGCTTGACTTCTTACAGACAAGGTAAAAAAAAAAAACCATCAGCAGAATTCAAGCCTTAACCAGAGGTTGTCCTACTGCAGGGTGGTTGTGTCAAAGTGGTTAAGATGTCTAAAAAGACATCATGAAAACAGAATTAAAGTTTCTGGTATTAAATATGTAAAGTTGATCAGAGAGGTTCAGTACGCATGGTGCGTCCAGAGAAGAGTATTCAAAGATGTGGTGAGAAAACTAGTTAGTTTCACCTTTAAGAGTGGCGGTTACCAGGTGTCATGAAGTGGAGAGCCTTTCAGAATATGGTGAGCTGCTTTCACTGTGAAAGTCAATGAATGCTTTTGGAGGACAGGAAACCTTTGCAGAAAGAAATTTCACCCCAATTGAAAAATGGTCTTCTAAAGAGGACAATAACAGGCCAGCAGGCTCATGTTTAGCCAGATTTGAACCATATATAGAATATTTGGTCTTACCTAAAAAAAAACCCAACTGGGAAATTTGTAAGCGTACCCTGGAGAGAACACAAAACACTGACTTCTTTCTTGAAAAAAAATCGGTACATGTTTACCTACAGAAGTAAACACTTAAGGAAATCAGAAGGAAAGGCTAATGAAAATAATGAAATAATGAAAATCTAGTCTCAGTTACTCAGTGTGCAATCCGGGCACGTTTAGTGAACACAAAGCCGACTATCTTATGCCCTCTAGGGGAAGAGAATGTAATGTGCTAGAGTAACGAGTTTTGAATTGGGATAATCTTTCCTGATGAGTTCTCACGTTTACAATTGGTTGGGAAAACTGGCAATATTGCAGTCTCCGAGTATCAAGGAGGTAAACGCATAAAAAAAATTGCCCCCCAAAAAGGGTTAGTAGAACCATCAAAGCTAATCTTTCAGGCCAACTGCAATTAGTCTGAAATGTACACGAACCATAAAGGCACAGCAAATCCTGTTTCACTATCAAGCTATGACGAGAATTAGAATAAAAGCTGTACTAAGTTGACCTTTACAAGACTTAAAATTTAAGTGAAAGCTTATATCGTCCAATTACTTTATCTATTTAAATTCTTGCTAATTTTCTGACGAATATTTGTCATTGAGAACATTTAAAAAGTGTCATAGTGTATGTCGAAATTTTGGATCTCCATTTTTTGCCCAGGGCGTGTATTATAAACGCAATGATTGAACTGAATGGACCTATTCTTGAGCGTGTAACTATGATCCTTAGGAAATAACGACTAATTCCACCCAGAGTAGAGATGTACTCTACTTTTTACGTGTTCTTTATTAAGCAGATAATAATATGAAAAATTGGGAAGTTAAAATCCATGCAAGTTGTTCGGAAATGTCTGTAGTTTGCATGTGTAGATTCAGTTACATATTACAGATGTACAGAATGTCCTGAAAGTCCAGGCATCATAGGGCTAATGGATATTTCTTCAGAAAAACGTGATGAATTGGAACAAAGAGATTTCCGCATCACTCATCCTGTTCAGTGCTTTTTTTTTTTTTTTGTGAAAGACGAGCTTGTACTCTTTAAGGCATCTTTGCAGTGCGGTGTAGGGTCGCTGTTGCTAGTTGGGTGGGTTTGGTATCTGGGGACCACCATGATTCGTGTTCTACCAAAATTGCTGGCTTGCACCGTGGCATGTTGACAATAATAGTGGGCGTGTAAACCAAGTTCTGTACATAAGAGCTGTTATTTCGTTAGAAGAAGCTCCTTTAAGTATTGTAAGTGAGGTGGCGTTGCCATGGTTTGCATTTTTCCAGCACCAAATCATTGGAGCGACTGAGATCTGGTGAATTTGGAAGCCAGGGCTCACTTCAGTTCCTCAAACTTCACACAAGTAAAGTCTGCCTTGGGCATTATCCAGGGGCTCTTACCAGGGTCTGCCACGATGCTGAATTTTAGTGTCCACCTGTCGAACTTACATCCCAATGACCTAGGGTTCTTCCAAGCAGAAACATTCACCAGAGCCTCTCAACAATTCAACAAGCTTAAGACATTTGCATCCCTGGTGCCTTAACTCCCAAAGTAAAGGCGAGCACAGTTTATCCGTACACGTAAAGGAAAGGAACCATTGACCAGGTGACCTTCTCCTTTTCTAAGGCTTTGTCCCTGCTCGGACCATTGTAGGGTCTACCCCAATGCTGAATGAGAGCCTCCCACAAGCTTCCAACCCATTTGTCTGGCCATAAGGTTTATCCCATGTTGTAGTCGCACAGGTCTTGTCCATTTCTCATGCACTCAAACACTCTGGACTATGGAACCAGCTGTTCACTTACTGATTAATATGCAGACACAGTTGTAATAAATAATATCCACTGACCTGATCTTCAAGTGGTCTTCATGTTCCGTTCTAAACAGTAATCCATTTTGACATCAAATGGACCACGTCTTTAAAATCCCAAAACCAAAACAGACCATGACAATGGAGTTACGACGATCCTTTGCAATAATCCAAGAAAGAACAGAATTAATGAAATGACTCCGGTGTGTAATTCTTTTGAAATTACCAAAAAATGATTCATTATTACACTCAAAAAGTCTGGGCAGCTGGGGCAAAGAGTTGTTGGTTTTCTAATTCGTTTTTTTTAGACAAAGAACACTAGAAACAAACAAACATGCATAAACCATGATCTATTCCTTAGTCCAGTGGTTCCCAAACATTTTCAGCAGTACTCCCCACCAAAAACGTCTTATTGAACAAAACAAAAAGTGACAAATCGCCTTTACAGTGGAATTATTACAAGTGGCATGCATTATGTATCTCAAGATGAGACTGTGTGGCAGCATTCATTTGCTCTGCTGTACCTCCACTTTGGAATCAGTGCCTTAGCCCATATTTCATCAGGTTGAAGTTTTCTAATTAATTTCAGAAACTGTGCTAGTTTATTTGACTCGGTTGCTTCAGTGTGGGCTCAGATACTTTTGTTGCTTAGATCCATGTAATATTTCTACAGTTGTAATTCAGGAACTTACTCTCTTGCTATCCAAGGGTGGACGGTTTTCCATTTTCATCCTGGTTCCTCCCCAGATTTCCTCCTCATGTACACTGACTTCAGTAAAGCTGCAAAAATATCTTGTTTTCTACATGCAGCCCTGACCTCACTTTCTCAGGATACGCCTTTCATCTAAAATAAAACCAAGCCACTTTTACAATATGGTAAACAACAATTATAGAGCATATTAAATTTTGGGTATTGCCAACATCCAATTTATTGCAAGATTTCACATGGCAAATATAAAATGACCAGTACAAATGATACAAGTTAAAAAGAACTTGGGACTCGAATCAGCAAACAACACAAAGAAGCATAAGGTTACCACAGCAAGGGTTTTGCAGATGATTATACAATATTCGAGGACATTTTTTTAGTACGAAAAAAATCCTGAGTAATGCAAAGGCACATATAGCAAAATAATTTGAAAGTCACGAATAAGCCATGACGCTTTCTTGTACAAAACGACGTCTTGGCGATTGTCATTATTAAGACGTTTGGAGTACTTCCAGTTAGAGTAGGAAACAAATAGCTAAAGGTGTAGCAGTTTGGTCCTGAACGGAATGCCAGTCACATAACGCAGACCCCATGCTATAGCTTCGAGCTGGTACGTACCGGTTCAAACCTTGCTTGGAAGTCGTTATACACAGACGTTTGCCACTAGATGGCGCTAGAGTACTGCTTAACAAAACCTACTCACATTGATGAAATATGCCTTCAACACTCAACTGATCGTAACTAAATGGAGACAGTTGTAAAATACTTCATAGACAAAGAATAAATACTTCGTCAGTATTAAATGACTAGTTATGTTTTTGTACTTTTTTTTTTTTTTTTTTTGGATAGTTCACTTCAGATTGAAAGTTCATGTATAGTGTAAGCTCGGTTCCAGCCATGCCCTACTCACCTGTGTGATCCTTCACTTTTCAGGCAACGGCACTGACACATTTCCTAAAATGTAGTGTATTCGCCTAGAGAAACATTCCTGTTTCCGACCGCGTGACCATTACTGTAGATAACTGGGAAGAAAAGTTAATAGGTCGACAAGAAAGAATTCCTAAGCCACTTTGTTAAAGGGAAGTAGTACCAGAAATAAGTGAGAACAGGAACTGAGACAGAAAGTCGAGTAAAAGTTTGGTGGACAGCGTGATTAGAGAATCCGGCGTCATGTTCCTCAATCGTCCGCTACGATGGACAGAGCACGTAGCTCGTTCAGCTTGGTCTCGTTCTGCTGCTCTCGCTCTTTGTCCGTCAAGCCGCCCTGATCGATCTGATCGGTCAGCTCGCTGAAGATCTTGTGCATCTCGGTAAAGTAGACCACCTGTAAGAGCGAGAGATAGAGGACAGCAAGATTAAGGTCTCCGGCCTATGATGGAACAGCGGTTATGGTGCCACACTGGAGTTCAAGTCCCAACACAGGCCACACGGGGGCTGGGTGGGTAGCACCGTCACCTCATAGCAACAAGGTCCTGGGTTTGATCACAGATGGAGCGGTCCAAAAACATGCTTTAGTGCATGTCCCAATGATAGTTTGGCACCCTGTCTATTGTTGTCCCTGCCTTCTGCTCTCCTGAAACCCTATTCAGGACTAAGTGGATAAGAAAGTGAATAAATCACTGCTGCCACTTTGACCAAGGCTGTTCACCCACAATTTCAAGATTGTATCAGCTGGATAAGAGCGTCTGTCAAATGACTAAATGTACATGCAAGTCACAGAACGAGTGTGATAGCGCTCAGTGGATTCCACTATTAAATACAGAAGCCTCTACAGATCCTTGGAACTTGCTCACACGATCCTGAAATCCATTAACAGAGAAGAACATTTAGCACAAGCACACCCTCTCTGATGTGTCTCATGCTTTCATCCAACAACAGACACCACAAGCCAAAGTACAACTGAGCAGTTGAGAGTTAAAGGCTTTGCTCGTGATTAGTAGTCCAGAGCTTTGGACGCCGACCCAAGCCATACACACTACTTACACAAATGGGAAGAATGCGTGGTGATGTTTTAGTAATGCAGCTGTGTCAGCCTGGTCCTACAGGGATACCACAAAATCTTTCAAAATATCACTGCATACCAAGTATAACTCGCAGACTCTCAAGCTCAGCTCTTCAAGGCAGCAGGGTCCAGGTACAGTTCAAACTGCAATGATCCTGATCTCTTACTGCTTCAACTGTCATCAGTTTGAGATTATGGTAGAACAAGTTGGAAATATAAAAGTATAACTCTTCAGAACTCCAATGACTAAACTGTAACAACAGAGGTCATGTAATAGAGAACACAGTTTGCACATTCAATGTCAGGGAGGACATGAAAACTCCACACAGAAATAACCTAGACCACTCCACCAGGAGGAAATGGACCCAGACCTCCACCTGGGACCACACCCAGGACCTTCTCGCTGTGAGGTGACAGTGCTCATTTTTGTGTATAGAAACACACACAGTACTGTGCAAAGGTCTTAGGCCACCATTAGATTAGATATACCCTTATTTTAGCGGTGGTAGAATGCCAATATATGATTATTTCTCAGTCTCTTTATTAGAGTACAAGCAGAAAATAAAGGAAATTTATATGCAGTATTAAAATCGTGGACAAAAATCGGAAAAAACAGCTTCTATAGGCTACAGTGGCAAGTATTTAATATGACCTCTGAGTACACTTGAGCAAAGAAAGCATCCGGCAGCTTCATCAGGATGCCAAGTTGATCCTTCTACAGTTTGAAGAAGCTTGATCAGGAACATTTTTTCTGGAAGAGCAGCAGGCTAAGATAATGCTAAAGCTCACAGTGTGGAACGAAGATCAGTGGAAGACAGTAATATAGAGTGACGAATCCAAGTTTGACATTTTTGGGTCGAGTCGTCAACAATGTGTTATATATGGTCATTACACCATCGCTTAAACAACAAATCCAACAGTCACCCAAGACTGATGCACACTACAGTATATATGCTACAGGTGTGGGAGTAAAATGAGGAATTCCTTAAAGTATAGGATTATCAGTAAAGACAGTAAGGCTCTTCAGAGGGACTCTTTAACCCTTGCTGGTGAGTTACGAGCTCTGGATGAAACCCTTTCCTCAATAATAGCATTATATTTCATTAATAGATACTAACAGCTCAAGCAATGGGCTGGGGAGCCTCTCACACACAGAGTATGAATTCATTCACTCACAGCACTCTGTCCACGAACATACACCCAGTACATGGACAGGTCGCTGTCGTTTGGGTTGCGGATTTTTGGGGGAACCATTGACGCCGATGAATGCTGGTCAGTGAATTATATGGTAAAAGCTATACACACGAAAACTTCCTCAGCCCTCATCCTTAATTACCAAAACTTTAACCAGGAAGGGGGACCGCAACCCTGAGCATCATCGCCCCCTCGATAAACATTTTGGACCCGTAGAAGGAGGCATCGTTTATCCTGATTAGAAGTCAAATGCTCCTGTCGCTGCTTATTATACAGAGCTCTAATTAAAAGATCAATCCGAGTCAGTGCCATTCTGTGATCTAGGGACCAGTTCCTGCCCTGGGCTCATGGGAAACGGATACTGCTCTGTCCTGTTTATGCGTCTGACTGGCAGCTTGGCCACATCAAGTGCTGCCTGACAATCGGTTTACAAGCAGCACGTGGGAGCAGCGTGGAGGGACAACCGGCCGTCATCACGCGTTCTGAGACATGAACAAAAAAGGCTGGAGCCACTGGGTGTGGGGAAACTGGCGCAGTCCTACGCGGACATCCGCTCTGTCAGTCTACGCCTAGAGCCACGGCTCAACCAAAATTGCCACGGGTTCTGCAAATTACGATGTCCAAATTAAACAATGACAGGTTATTACGACAGCCATCTATCTGCTATTTACACTGCCGTGGTCACTGGTAGCCATTATGCAGAGGGTTTACTTCCTGACAGCCGATTACAGGAGCAATCAGGGACAGCTGAAACGGCGACAGAGTCGCCCCAGGATTAGCTCTGAATTTACTAACAGAGCGTCAGTGTGTGAGGGGGCTGCCATAAACTCAGCTGAGAGCAGGAACGATATACAGCATTTGGTTTCAATTTCCATTTGTTCCTTGGCAAAACCTTTAATTCAAACCATTGACTGAAATGTGATGCAATTTTACGCTACACGATTCAAGAAATAGAGGGTTAAAAGCCAGCTAGGGGCTAAGAACCTTCAACGTTATGGCCCTTACATTAACCTGTGGGACACCAATGGCTCCCGATCAGATTCACAGACAGGGAACATTAGTTTGCTGTAATCATCTGATTAGTGAAATAATCAAGTGAACTACATATGAAATCAGAAGGCGATTAACTGATTCATGACAAATCAGGCTAGATTGTAACCCAGTAATCAGATTTGTGATTTGGCTCACTTTTTGTGGATTTAAATACACAGATTTAAGTAGAGGACATTGTTTTGATGTGCCATAAAGACTCAAGGACTCAAGTTCACCTTTTACTCCATTTTTCCCTGGATCAGTGGCGCACATGGCACTTGTGGTTAGCGAGGTTGCCTCACAGATCTACAGATCCCCGGTTCTCTCTCAACCGTGGGATCCACCTGTGTGGAGTTTGCATGTTCTCCCTGTGTCCGTGTGTTTACTCTTGGTGCTCTGGTTTCTTCCTACATCCATAGACTGTAGATTTCAGGTGGCATTCTACACCTACTGGGCACTAAACAGTTTGTCAAACAGAGGACGTCCATCATCATGGTACCTTTAATATGTGTAATGCAGAAGTTTGTGATTTGGCGCTCAGCCTCTTGTGAATTGTGGATTTAAATACACAAATTTAGGTAGAGGACGGTGTTTGTGATGTGCCACAAAGACTCAAGGACACATTTAATCAGTAAGGGAATTGAGGTTTGACCTCTCAGGTTGTCCGAGTTCACCTTTTACTCCAATTTTTCCTGGATCAGTGGCGCGATTAGTGGGGGTCGCCTCACAGATCTACAGATCACCGGTTCTATCGCAACTGCGAAATCTACCTGTATGGAGTTTGCATGTTCTCCGTGTCCGTGTGTTTACTCCTGGTGCTCCAGTTTCCTCCCACATTCCATAGACATGCATTAGGTTAATTGGTTACTCTAAACTTGCCCAGCGTGGGTGGGGGCTAACGTCAGGTGTTGGGACACACTGGTTGGAATTTACTCTGGTCACATCAATATGGACAGAGGACCCTGGATCGACCCAGGATAAATGTTCGGAAAGAGAGATTAACAGACATAGATGAAAAAAAAATCAGCCACACTGCTGACAAGTCATCAGTTACATAAAAAAAATTGATTAATTAATTAATTAAAAATTCCTTAGAGTTAATTTGTTCTTCATTCCACACCCGTGGCAGAGTAACACCCACTGCAGTGTTAAGTCACTTAATCTATTTAACATTTAACAAGCTTATGCTTTACGCACAGCTGTACCCCTCTAAATTCTGTTCGAGCCCCAGTATGGCAAGTAGTCTAGAAACGCCCCGGAATGTAACGCACTTATTAAATTACTGCCCATAGCAGAGATGTAGCAACATTAAGACACATCAATAGCTGTATCACAAAGGTCCTCAAGTGAGTGAAATACACTGGACTAACTCGTCACAGCCCAGATGGACAAGGCCATATGACAACCATCATTATGACTCCTAATGCTACCCAAAAGACAGATGAAGAAATGTGTGTGTGTGTGTGTGTGTGTGTGTGTGTGTGTGTGTATTGTTCCGGAAGAGTGTGTGATGTGGCGGAGCTAAAACAAACCAGGCGAGCGCTGGCCTGATCCGAGTCGAGGCAATATTTGAACTGGTGTGTATGATTCAGCAGGATGAGTGGACTCGGAGTTCCAGCGGATCTCTGAGTCAGAGCCTAAGATGTATCCGTGGAGGACTGCAGGAATCCGTACGCTAATCTCTGACCATAAGACTGTCCATCTCCTGCTTGAGGAATCGGAATTGATGGCTGCATTGGAGTGAAGCGCAGTGTCTAAATACAGCATGTGTGATAGCGAGTCTCAGCGGCCCACCTACACACTGCCTCTTTAACACATTGATTCTCCTCCATCAACCGGTGTACTATTCATACCTCACAGAGCTCGAGCACCACGCTCCGTGTGTGTGTGTGTGTAAGACTGAAGCTACTCAATGCTTACGAGTCTATCTGAATGGGAATGGGTCAGAGCATCTTACTCTGCAAAACCCATTAGTAAGCGGGTAATATCTCTCTTAAACTCACCCCTAAAAAAACAGCTAGTCCCCAATTTATGATCCAAGAAATCCATCATACGTTGAAGGTATTGTAAACGCATAAGTGCAATACATACTGCATATATCATAGCGTAGCCTACCTGGTTTGATATTGACATGATTATAATCTGAACTGATAACTTTTCTACGCAAGTTTCTCAGCATCTTTTTTTGTTCTTTTAAGAGTACTGGATTAACTGATATGGTAATGACATGGCATGCTATGTTTTATATATATGAATATACCGGAGTAATATCCTCCTAATGCTCCTCTACTGTCTCACGTCCACCATTCATTTCAAGCCTCTCCCTCTTTCTCTTCCTCCTACTCTTTCCCAGCTCTGACAGGAAGGAGACTCTGCCAATCGCTGTGAATGCACATGGAGTGATTCATGCTAGGCTCCTTGCTAATCGGCTAATCAGATTATATGGACGGGAGATGCAATAGGAACCATGGCACAAAATCCCTGCTAATACGGGAGAATCACAAAAGAGCAACTGATCTTGCTGATCTCTCTCAGAAAGCTTAAAGTCAGGACGCAAATAGGTGTGGAGCTCAGCTGGATCAGATCGGGCTTTTCAAGAAGAACTTCCAAACGATGGAGAGGTTATGAGTGGTCAGGAAGGACCCGTTTATTTTGACTATATTTTTCTCCTCGGAAGTTGAGGGTTCACTCGCGCAAGACAGGTCCAAACCTCTTTTCAAATTGTAACTTATGCACATCAGGCGGAACCCGCTGCTCATTAAACCACATCAAAGCATCTGGAAGTTCACTAGATGCTAGTGGAACTCCGACTGGAACCGAGTCCTGGTCAGATGAGACAGTAAACACTCTGGGTTTGACGTACTATAAAGTATGGTTATATAGAAAAACCCTAGGCGCCACTGTCAGGTATGATGGTGGATCTTTCAGTGATGAGCTACGCTCCTTTCAGAGGCCCTGGGAACATGGGTAGCATCATGGACAGTATAACTTCCCAGGAGTTGACTCCTGCCAAGAAGATGCAGTGGGTCATGGTTGCATCTATTAACAAGGTTTTCAAATCCACACAGGAAATGTTTAATAACCACAGTATCATGCTTTTAAAAATGCATTCCCATTGGCCAAATCCAACTGAAATTCAGTGGAATAAATTACTTGGACCCTGGAGGAACTGGAGAATTGCTGTACTGATGAATTATATTGTGGGCTCGGCTGAACACAGTTCTAAATATTGTCGTATGTGCCGATACGCTTCATAAACATACAGGTTTGACAGTAGTCTATGTGAGTAAATCAAGAAGTCTTTACGTATTAGCTTCGATTGTCCTTGAAATTGCTGAAAAGCAAACCCCTAGCTGGTTAGCAGTGCTGGGGCTTGAACCCTATACTTTCTGGCCCATAGTCCAACACCTGTAAATGCTGCACCACCAGTCCCAGTTGGTGTGAGGAGTGATCAATGGAAACTGTAACCAAAAGCTGGGTTTTGACCCCACAAAAGTCTAGTCTAACCAACTAATAGGTGAGCAAGAATGACTTCAGGATTTTTCTAATAATGCAACACTCTGTACGTGTTTGATTAAAACACAAGCGCTCTGTTGTAGGTTGTAAATCAGCAACTGTAAACAACATACCAAACCATCCCTAAAACTGCAATTGTTCACTGAACCAATGATAAATCCATTTCATGGCCATACAGTGAGGGGACACAGCCCACATTCTTGAAGTAAATTTGTTCCAAAGTTTGAGAATCTTGTGTAACATTACAAATGTCACTACTAACCACAGATCGTTTGCAATTGAGCATGTTGTGTCTAAATGAAAAGATGCATGATTGTGTGTACTCTTCAGGGCTGTTCAAAGCTGTAAAATAAAATTGCCACACAGTTTTTTCTAAGCTCAAAATAAGCTAAAATTGTCACTGAATCAGGCACTATCAAAACATTGTGAGGTTTTGATTTAAAAAGTATTTCAAAACAGTATAAAAATACAATAAAAAACCAGACTGTACTTTTGCTTGAAAAGCTGACTGCTGTTATTGCTTATGTTAAAAAAACTGCAGAACAAACCCAAAGATGCCTCATTCTAGGTCTAATCCATAGAGCTACATTTCTTAAGCTGTAGCAGTAATAAACATCCCCTAATGAGAGCTGGTTGGCAACATTTATTAGGCTATATCTTTCCACAAAAGGATAAGCATCCCTACTTCATAGAGCATGTGGCACAGAAATAAAAAAAAAACAAAAAAAAAAAAACACAACCTTCCAATTCGTCCATGTCTTGCAAGTCTTTGCATTAACACTTTAGGTCACGAAAAGCCAACAGACTATTCCAAATAACTGCTGGAGGTGGGTAGACTGCATGCGGTGTCACCGAGATATGCCTAATGACACCCCTGCTGAACCAATTTGGTAAAATTGACCTTCTAACAGGATCTAAATTTCCTTACACCACGAGAGGATTTTGGTTCCATCGTCCACCCCGAATTCAAGCATGCAGCAGTGTGATTTTACCTTCAGTACAGGCTAGAACATCATCCCTTAATGCTCCTGTATCTGAATCATGCGCAGGGAACAATCTAGTAAGCCACAGGAACGTTATGTCTACTGAAAACCAAAAGATAAACACACTGACTAACAATCACAAGGTTACAATTGTGTAAACAGTGATGTGACCATCTACTTAAGGCTCATTAGTAGTGTGTGGAGCAGTAAGTCAGTGCTAAAAACAAACCTGCACACACACGGAAAGCACACGGCTCTCAAAGTTGCCAGAGCCTGAGCTGCTGCGGGATCGCGGGGGTTAATCATATTACAGACAAGACGAGGGCGGGGAGTGCGTGTGTGTGGATACAACACAAAGAGTGAGCAGGGTGTGTGTTAGACACACCATTTCTATGAGGTCTGGAAGGTTAATCACGTTAGATCTGGGTGGAGAGAGTGACTGAGGATTAGACTGTGGTGTGTGAGAGTGAAACTGAGAGTGGTTTTCTTTTTTCTCCAACAAGCTCGACCAACCAACACCACCATGTTTTGACCATTAGATCAGGTTCTTTAATTCAGCCTCATCTTTCAAAACGAAAAACCATGACAGTGCGCGGTTAAAGTAGCAATCTTTACTTAAAGACGTCCATAGAACTAATTATACACTCGGTCACAATGTATGCCTTTGAGTACGTTTACATGCACTTAATAATCTGATCATAGTCGGATTTCTGCAGTTATCTGATTACTGAAGCGGCCATGCATACAGCATACGCCGATCTAGAAATCAGATAGAAAATAAATAAAAAGAGAAATAAAAGAGCTGGATTTTACCCCAGTAATCGGATTACTCATAGCATGTTTACTACTTACCCGATTTCCTAACCTGGCACGGTCGGTCCTCTTATTCTAAAGTCTTGGCTTTATTTCCTCTGTTTTTTCCATTGATTGTGACAGGGTTATTTTCTTGTGGGATCTGGCAACCCCGGATTTAAAGGTGCCACGGAATTAAAAGCAGCGAAAGACTTTGTGGATACTAAGTGTATACTGTGCACACTGTCAAACTCAGTGCACACTCCAGAAAACAAAGAATTTGATTATTTAATAATAAAAGTTTGAAGTTTGTGTCACATTTCTGTGAGATTATCGGCTGGTTGCAAACAGTTAATTTTGACAACAAATTTTGATTTAGTTTCAGCCAGTCGTTTGACTAAAACGTATTTAGTTTTAGTCATAACTTAGTCATCTGAATTGCTTTTAGTTTTAGTCTAATTCTAATCGACTAAATGTGCACTAGATTCAGCTGACTAAAATGTGAAATGTAAAGGTTGCAATACGTAAATGCTTTTTTAAAAACAATTCCCTTGAATTATTTAAGTCACTTAGTATAAATGAAACATCTACATGCATGCATTGACAATAAAAGTATACATTAAAGTGGTTATAACTCAATTTCCACCATAGAGCTGCTTCACACTCAGTGTGGACATTCAGCAGATATTCTAGAACAGAATCAAGTTGGAATGAATGGTGTATAATTAGATCTAATTAAGATATAAGCTCGGGTCTATTGATAATAACTGTACACAGTAAAGTGGTCACCAACCAATCTGCTTCAAACACGGTGTGGACACATGAGATATTATAGACTAGAATAAATGATATTTTATGAGCTTTATTAAACATATAAGATCAGAAAATCAGATACATGTACACGCTCTATATGCATTTATTCATAATTACAGTATAAAGCGTTATGTTATCCGAATACTCCTTAAAGATAGTACGAACACTTTTTAGACAACGTAAAATATATCCACGTTGCGAACTGGAAACATTTGAATCCCTACTTCAGTCGCTGAAATATTGGCTTCAACATAAAGAACTTTGAGTGCGTTTGCAACGCACTACCGTAATACCGCTAATTACCGCTATCTAGCTCGTAGATTAGCCGTGGTTTCAGGACGACACGACTGCAGATGTCGTTTCACGTTTGTGTTTTTCCTGTGCGATATATGGCCTAAGGCAGTAGCTGCCAGAACGCAGTCATGAAACGCGGAATTACTCTGTCAAGAAAACTTTTTATCCTCTTAAAAAACAGCATGGCTCTGCCCCGGCCATGTTTGTAGCAGCAGCACGTCAACATTTTTTTACATTACATTAAAATTTCTTCCTGTCACATTGCCAATTATAAATCTATTGAAAAAAAATTATTTTTGCTTCCATCTAATTAGGTATCCAGTCATCAAATCGGTACCTGTATCAACATTTTTTAAACGATACCCAGTCCTAGTGCGAAGGTGGAACTTATTTTAACTCCATATTTCAAATCGTTGTGTCCCTGTCTCTCACCTGTGCACGAATCAGAGCCTCGAAGCTGGGTTGGAAGTAGTCGATGCGGGTGTTGTAAAATTTGGGCATCTCTTCCAACAGCTGCTTATTCTTAGCCTCAAAATCCTCCTTGACCGGCCTCAGCTCTTCCTTTGCCTAGAAAGAACGTCACACACATCAACAAGAAATTAAAGTATGAGTGGTATGTCTCTGGAACAACCCTGTCTAACTGAATGCAATGACAAAAAGAGAGAACACAGTGTGAGAGGGAGAGAGACAGCCAGAAAGACAGATAGAGAGAGGGGGACAAAGAAAGAGAAAGGGAGAGAGACAGACAGACAGACAAAGATATTCGTTTACAGAAGCTGACCTGTTCAGAGTACAAGACAAAACATAGCTCTGCTGAACATAAACCACACACACATGCTCATACACAGAGAATAATCCTGTTGCACTCTCTCCACAGCCTTGATGAAGCCCAGTCTTTATGTATCTATGATACATTCTATGAAATATGATGCTTGTGGGTCCCCACTGAAGCTCAGGGAGTGAAGGCTAGACCCCCTGCTCCGATTTGAGCTCAGTAATCAGATTTCTCAGAGCAGGTAAACCCTTACTCAGATTTCAATCTTTACTGAGACTTTGTTGCTTGTTTCTTTATGGGACCTGGAAACCTTGGAATTAAATGCAGCATCCGTGAAACAGCTACCCAACACTTTTGGGGAGACCTAATGAAGGATCAATAAATAGATATTCTGTTGATCCCTTAAATCAACAAAGTATCTTTCTATCTATCTATAAATCTACCTATTTATCTATACATAAATGTATCTATCTATAAAACTACCTATAATTCATCAATCTATCAATAAATCTATAAATCTATCTATAAAATATATCTAGCTATAAAATCTATTTATTTATCTATAAAATCTATTTATATATCTATCTATAAAATTTATCTATAAATCTGTCCATCTATACATTTTCTATCCATCGATCTATAAAATCTGTTTATCCACCTATAAATGATCTATCTATAAATCTACCTATAAATTTATATATCTATAAATCTATAGTTATCTTTCTATAAAATATATCTGTCTATCTTTCTATCTATCTATCCATCCATCCACCTATAAATCTGTCTATTTATCCATCTATAAATATCTATCCATCTATACAATCTATCTATATATAAAATCTATCCAGCTATAAATCTGTCTATTTATCTATCTACAAAATTTATCTATAAATCTATTTATACATCTATAAATCTGTCTATCTATATATTTTCTATCCATCTATCTGTTTATCCACCTATAAATGATCTATCTATAAGTCTACCTATAAATCTATATCTATAAATCTATATATTTATCTGCCTATAAAATATATCTGTCTATCTATAAATCTGTCTATTTATCCATCTATAAATATCTATCCATCTATACAATCTATCTATACAATCTATCTATCTATCTATAAAAAATCTATCCAGCTATAAATCTGTCTATTTATCCATCTATAAAATCTATCTACCTATGTGCTTGAGGAAAAGGCAGTGAGCTCTTTCAGCAGGATAATGCATTCTGCCCCACTGCAGAAACTGTTCAGCAATGGGCTGAGGAACATGACAGAGAGTTCATGGTGTTGTCCTGGCTTCCAGATTCACCAGACCTTAATCGGATCAATCATATCTGATCCATGGAGGCCCCACCTCATAACTCACAGGACTTAAAGCATTTGCTGTTAATGTCTTGGTCCCGAACACCACAGGACACCTTCAGAGGTATTCAGTGCCCATGCCTCGAAGCATCAGAGCCCAACTGGCACAAAGGGGCACCTACATAATATTAGGCAGCTGGTTTTGTGTTCTGGCTGGTCGTGTGTGTGTGTGTGTTTGTACACTCCCGGGTTCTTTTCTGCACTTTTGCACAAGTGTGTACATATACATGCTGTGACCTCAAAGCCCCCTACTAGCAACGGCTTATTCGCTACTACCTTGCACGCACACACACACACACACACACACACACACACACACACACACACACACACCGCCTAATTATCTGGCACTGTGATGCCATGATGGATTCTTCTGTAAAAGTGCAGCAGCAAAGTGAGAGGCTGCCTTCTCTTGCGTGGGAGCTCGAAATGGACCACGTGACTCTATTTTGTAAAGCCCAGCAGCTCTCCATCACTTGTGCGCCGTCTCTAAACAGACACTGCTGGCGATGCTTGCAGAGCACGGAGACCGCTCACGCTGCCAGGTGGCACTACAGAGCACAGGGACCTAGATCTCATACAACTCTCAACGCTTGCAAAAGACACACATTATAGATATTTCGATTTCACAATGGATCGACAGCAAGCAAACAAACATTCAGCAGAAAACTGTACTCTATTGAGCTTTGAGTTTCCCGGGCAAACGACACGTAGTACCACAGTACGCCCGCCTCGGAGAGGAAGTGCGTGGAAGTAGGCAGTCAAATGGACGGGAAAGTGATGAGTGCTGGGACATGAAGTGGTCGTGCAATCGGAATGTATCTTTCAGAGATATTCTTTCTTATACATATATACTTCATTATAAAAATAGCTTTAGTTAATGATTTATATTTATGAGATTCAAACCTCTTACTTCTACCTTGTACACTCTTCTTCGATTTTCGCTGATTATTTTCCTTGTCGACTTCACAACCAAAATCAAATAAAAAATAAATTTCATTATTCTTCCTTTTACCTTAGTTATCTCTTTAAACAGGCTGATTTCCCCATTGGCATTATTGCAGCTCAGCACAAGAAAATTAAATGGAAATGTTGGGGGGAGTTTTGAAAGCCACAGCTAGAGGTGGACCGATATGGGTTTCTTTAAGGTGATGGCCGATATTTAGTAGAGCAGGAGACTATGGCTGATATATAATGCGATATCACAATTTATTTGCAATTGATAAAAATAATAACAATTAAATGAGAAACCAAATGGACACAATTTAAGCTCTAAACGCACTGCCTTGTTTAAGTTGTTAAAAAAATATATATAATATATATATATATATATATAATATATGAAAGTTTCTATTGCTCTTAACTACAAAATGTATCACCAGATAAACAGTATCACTTTCCTTCGGGAAAACCCTAACCCCCACCCCCATGAAAAATAATACAAAAAAATAAAACATTTAGATGAAATCTGCAAAAAAACTCAATTTTGTGTGAGACTGCAAAGGATTTTTTCAGATGTAAATACTGCTAAAAACAATTTAATGTGTAAATACTGCAACAAAAACAAGTTTTAATGTGTAAATACTGCAAAAAAGAATTGGTAAACTGCAAAAATAATTGTGTATTAATACTGCAAACAAAAACAATTTTATGTGTAAATACTGCAAAAAGAAATGTGTACTATACTGCAAAGAATTTGTGTAAATACTGCAACAAAAACAGCTAATGTGTAAATACTGCAAGAAACGATTGTGTAAATTACCGCAAAAAGATTTCTGTATATACTTTGCAAAAAAACGTAAAGAATGCAAAAAAGAATGGTAAATACTGCAAAAATTCATTGTGTAAAATACTGCAAAAAAAAATCTGTAAATACTGCAACAAAAACAATTTATGTGTAAAATACGCAAAAAAGGAATTGGGTAAATACTGCAAAAAAAAACTGTAAAATACTGCAAACTAAAACATATAAGGTGTAAATAATGCAAAAAAAGAACTGTGTAGATACTGCAAAAAAAAACGTGTAAATACGGCAACGAAAACCAATTGTGTAAAGACTGCAAAAAGGGAATTGTGTAATTTACTGCAAAAAAAACAATTGTGTAAACAATGCAAAAAAGAAATAAATGGTTTTTGTGTAAATACTGAAAAGAATTGTGTAAATACTCCCAACAAAAAACAATTTAAAGTGTAAATACTAAAAAAGAATTGTGTATATACTGCAAAAACTGTAAATACTGCAAGAAACAATTTTATGTGGTAAATACTGACAAAAAAAAAGAATGTGTAAATATCGCAAAAAATAATGGTAAATATGCAACAAAAACCCAATTTTATGTGTAAATACTGCAAAAAAGATTGGGTAAATTACTGCAAAAAATAAAAATACTGCCAACAAAACAATTTAATGTGTAAATACTGCAAAAAAAAGAATGTGTATCTATTGAAAAAAATGTTGTAAATACTGCAACGAAAACAATTGTGTAAATACTGCAAAAAAGAATGTGTAAATACTGCAACGAAAACAATTTTATGTGTAAATACTGCAAAAAAGAATTGTGTATATACTGCAAAAAAATTGGTAAATACTGCACAAAAACATTGTGTAAAATATCGGCAAAAAAGAATTGGGTAATACTGCAAAAACTGTAAAATACTGCAATAAACATATAATTTAATCTGCAAAAACAGAATTGTGTAGTATTGCAAAGAAAATTGTGTTAAATTACTGCAAAAAAGAATTGTGTAAATATGCAAAAAACACTGTAAAATACTGCAACAAAAACAATTTATGTGTAAATACATGCAAAAAAGAAGTGTGTAATACTGCAAAAAAAGTGTGTAAATACTGCAACAAACACAATGTGTAAATACTGCCAACAAAAACAATTTTAATGTGTAAATGAACTGCCAAGAAAAAAATGTGTAAATACCGCCAAAAAACTTCGGTTATATACGCAAAAAACTGAAAATACTGCAACGAAACAATTTATGTGTAAATACTGCAAAAAAATAATTGTGTATTAACTGCAAATAAATTGGTAAATACTGCAACAAAAACAATTGGTAATCGCAAAAAAGAATGTGTAAATACTGCAAAAAAAATTGTATATACTTCAAAAAAATTGTGTAAATACTGCAACGAAAACAATTTTATGTGTAAATACTGCAAAAAAAGAACTGTTTATATACTGCAAAAAAAAACTGAATACTGCAACGAAAACAATTAGGTGTAAATACTGCACAAAAACATTAGTGTAAATACTGCAAAAAAAAAATTGTGTATTACTGCAAAAAAATGTGTAAATACGACAACGAAAACAATTGTATGTGTAAATACTGCAAAAAAAGAAAGTGTGATATAGTGCAAAAATTTTGTAAATATGCAACGAAAAACAAAATTTGTGTAAATACTGCAAAAAAAAGTTGTGTAACTAGTGCAACAAAAAACAATTTGTTAAATACTGCAAAAAAGAATGTGGAAAATACGCCAAAAAAAAAATTGTGGATATACTGCCAAAAAACTGTGAAATACTGCAACTAAAACAATTTAATGTGTAAATACTGCAAAAAAAGAATTGTGTATATACTGCAAAAACTGTAAATACTGCAACGAAAACAATTGTGTAAATACTGCAAAAAAGAATTGTGTATATACTGCAAAAAAATTGTGTAAATACTGCAACAAAAACCATTATGTGTAAATACTGCAAAAATAATTGTGTATATACTGCAAAAAAATTGTGTAAATACTGCAACAAAAACAATTTAATGTGTAAATACTGCAGAAAAACATTTTTGATGTAAATACTGAAAAATATTGTAAATATTGCAAAAAACTATTTTATGTGTAAATACTGCAAAACAAAATGTTGTGTATATACTGAATAAAAACAATATTGTGTATACATTGCAAAAAAACAATTTTGTGTATACACTGCAATAAAACTGTGTGTGTGTGTATATACTGCAAAAAGCAAAAAAAAAAAAAAAAAAAAAAAAAAAATTTGATTACTTCACATGGTATCAGCATCTTTTTTAAATCCCAGCTCCAGTTAAAAGCAGTACTTTGTAATGCTGGAAACAAAGTTTTTCTGCATTTTCCCCACTTTTTTTCAAATATCGGCCTCATGCGGATCCTGAGCGAAGCTGATTCATTAAAAATGGCGTTAATCACTAAAGCAGGCAACACACAACGTCCAGCGGACGACATAGAAAGAGACAGGTGTTTATTCCCTATTATACTTCTTCAGACCTCAGATGCTGAAGTGAATGGACACTGTTCGGATGGACCTGCACATAATAAAATAAATCTTATGCATTAAAACGAGTACTCTTCTGTTAAATCGCACTGAAATGAAACTGAGAGGATAAGACGAGCGCTATATTAAGTCAAAATCTCTTTCTTTAGAGAGAAATACGAGCAAACACAGTATGATATAGTCATCGCTCTACTGATCGTGTAAAATAATTACATAATTAATAATCATATATTGTGCTGACAGTTCATGGGTTTTAACTGTTTAAAGGTACCAGATGAGGAGCACTTCAATAAATATCAAACTACACCCAGTTCTTTACAGATGCTGTACCTGATGGAGTTTGACCATGATGGGTCCGGTCTTCTCCTTCTCTTCATATTTCTCCACTTTGGCCTGCAGCCTCTTATAGTCCTGTAGCGCCTGCTCCCTCCTCTTTACCGCCATGTTCAGACTGGGGAACACACTGCCGTACCTGAAACGCACACAGCGTACACCGCTTACTTCTGAACATCAGCCCGAAAGCAAACACTCAATGAAGTTTAGCAGCAACTTCACTATTGATTTCTACTCTTCTACACTGAGCGCACACATCCTGAAAGTTTCAATGAGCTCTATATCTAACCGATGCACAGGCCTGATATCAAACTCCAACCTCCTACCCGGCGTTCACCTCGAATGCCGGCCTTATTTCGGCACGACCACCCAATTAGAAGCAAACAGCAATGAAGGTATGATTCATTGTTTGTACACTAAATGAAAATGAATCTTTGGATGAAAACGCTGCTATGAGGATACTAAAAATAGTGGAAAAAAAACAGGGCTGTAACTTAGCAACAGGAGCGGGCGGTTTGGTTCGAGGCCTGACTGTGCTCCTGCTTAGCACTGCCAAGAACCGTCGAGGAGGGAACACAAACACGTGAGACTCTTTTAGTCCAAAAACACAGACCAACAACTACAAAAAAAAGCAGCGTTTCGAATATTTTCACTGGTAGAAGAATGGAAGACAGTCAATGCGCTATTTGTATCATCACAAAGACGCCTGTACGGAATAAAGTAGATAGCTCTGGATTAGGGTGTCTGCTTAATTCTATAAATGTACACTCAATGGAATCCTATGTATGCATAGCCAGTTTTGCTTACATTTACATTTACAGCATTTAGCAGACACCCTTATCCAGAGCGACCAGAGTCTTACAATCCAAGCAATTGTGGGTTAAGGGCCTTGCTCAAGGAGCCAACAGTGGCAGCTTAACAGAGGTGGGATTTGAACCCTAGACCTTTTGGTCCATAGTCCAGTACCTTAACCGCTAGGCTACTCTGAACTCTTATTACCATATTTTTCTTAATAATTATTACAGATTCATATTTTAACTGCTTATTTATGCACTGGTGGAATATTATTACAATTTATTATTGAATTTTGCAAATACAATTTTTCTGCCAAGCTCACACAATCCAATCAATACTGTGGATCCACAAGCAGAGGTGGGAGCTAAACAGCAGAAGTCCATTATTCACTCAAAAGCCTTAGGAGTCAAGCTCGCTCGCTCACGTTTGGACTAGAGACTGTACGAACTCGGTTGATGTGTTTAAGGACTTTTCTGGTGTAAGTTATTCGTGTTTAGGCTTACAACGTTAATCTACTTATAACTAGATGTATACGGCATTCATAAGTGTATGTGCCTGTCCTATTGCAAGTAGTACTCCTTTCATAGAAGGTAAGGCAGACATTAAATAACACAGCTGTGTGTGTGTGTGTGTATATATATATAGCAATAATAATTTCTTGGCCCTGTGAAGGGCCTGTATTTATGTTTGGGGGAGTTTGTGAAAGCCACAGGCTAGAGGTTGACCGATATGGGTTCTTTAATGGCTGATGACGATATTTAGAGAGCAGGATGACCGATGGCCGATATATAATGCTGATATCACAATTTATTTGCAACTGATAAAACTAATAACAATAAATGAGACACCAAACTGACACAAAATTTAAGCTATAAACGCACTGTCTCTGTTTAAACTCAGTCCTTTAAAAAAAAATAAAATAAAAAAAAAATAAATGAAAGTTCTATTGCTCTTCACTACAAAATGTATCACCAGATAACAGTATCACTTTCCTTCTGGGAAAAACTTAAAAAAACAAACAAACAAACAAACAAACAAAAAAATCAATAGAAAAATAATACAAAAAATAAAAAACAATTCATGTGTAAATACTGCAAAAAAATAATGTGTGTAAATACTGCAAAAAAATTGTGTAAATACTGCTAAAAAATGTTTAGATGTAAATACTGCAAAAACTATTTTATGTGTAAATACTGCAAAAAGAATTGTGTACATACTGCAACAAAAACAATTTTTTGTAAGGCAGATGTTAAATAACACATTAAATATATAAATAACATATACATATACATACATATATATATATATA